>JAEQBH010008358.1:0-107340 GCA_016808115.1 Tetrastigma voinierianum
TTCAACCGACGGAACCATAAGTTATTACCCTCCCACCGCATCAAACACATCCCATCCCGCCTCGAGGCATCACAATACACCGTGTACCGGGTCCCTCCGCTCCGTGACTATCAGGATAGGAGCCAAAGTAATCCTCCTCAACTCCTAGGAATGCCTCCTCTCATCTGGGCCATCCCAATCAAACTGACCTCCTTCCGTGTCGACCACATAGTGCCGCTTAACGAGAAACTTCAATGAATTCTCCTATAATACCCAAATCAATCTTAAGAAAACTACGTGATTCAAAGACTCGTCTTCACTTCTCTCTCAACTCATCAGCGGCCCTCGACCTTCCTCGGGGGTCCACCGACACGCTCGATGCCGACACCACGTGTCCCAAAATCTCACCTCAATAAGCCAAAACTGCGACTCCATCGAACTCGCGTACAACCGATGGTCTCTTAGCAACTGTAAAACAATCCTCAGTGATCCTCGCCGCTCCTCTCTGGTGGGAGTAGATCAAAAAATGTCATCCACGAAGACCGACTAAGCCCGATCAAATGAGTTTGGAATACCTTATGCGCAGAGTCATGAATGCGGCCCCAGCGCATTCGTCAAATCTAAAAGGCATCCGTATGGGGTCAAAGTGCCCATGCGTGTCTGAAACGCCGTCTTAGGGATGTCTGTCCACTAAACCTCAATTTATTGGTAACGTGTGAAGGTCTATCTTAGATGAACTCGCGCTCCTCTTGGTGTCGTCAAACAAATCATCAATCCTTGACAATGAGTGCAGATTCTTGGCCAGTAACCACTGTTCGATTATGCGTAGTCAATGCCGTCGAAGGGTCTTGTCCTTCTTCTTCGCCAAAGCAGGCAGGGCGCCGTATGGTGATGCGATCTAATGAACCCCCTTGTCCGGTAAGCTCCTGTGCATTTGGGCTCACTATAGCTCAACTAGTACCATCTTATCTGGGGTCATAGAGATGGGGCGGGTACTGAGTGTGACTTCGATCACAGGAAATTCTCTGACTCTGTGGAGCAATCCGGTAGCTCATCCGAAAAAACATCCTCATACTTTCGCCAGACTACAAGGGGAGATCTAGATCTGGTCTCACCTCGTCCTCCAAGTAGACTTGCTAGCCAACCATGCGCTGTCCATGACTTTTTGGACTCATTACATGATGCGAGGCAAAACACCATGTGCTTTTCCCACAGTAACCACAGTGCGGAATCCTGCGTGTGTAGGCGGTAACCCTCATGCTCCGCGATCGTTATGACTCGTTAAGCTATTAGCTAATCCATCCCGGATGACGTTGAACTTGACATGTCCATGACCCTCGGGTCGCACCTTGAGTAGAATCGAGATCTCTTCGTAACCCACGACCCATATCATCCTATCCTGCGCCACACAATCCTTGGGGAGAACTCACATACAAGGGCTCCTCCAGAAGAGCCTCAACCTTCAGCCCAACTCATCGTGATCAGAAATGAATGAATGGCCTTTTAGGAATCAAATAACACTCTTGCCCATAGGCGAGATACCTAAGCATACCTGTATAAGCCCCGGGCGTCCGTGACTCGGTGGACGTGTGATAAATGAATCACCCTTGTGAGACCATGGCGTCCTACGTGGGCCTCGTCCTGCTGCCTCGGCCCATAGCTTTGGCCTCTGCATTTGCACACGGCCATAACGAGGAAGGTGCCACGTCAAATCATAGCCGGAAATCCCAAATCTCTGGCTGGCTGCTGGGTGTGGAGGGTGACGTATCCTCTCACGTCACACACCAGCGGTAGGTGGGCAGATCCGAAACCTTCAGGATCCTTGTCTCAGGCGATCCCTCCTCATCGCTCAGGGTTGCTAGCAATGGTAGCACACCATCACCTTACATTCTTCGAAACCGATACATCCACTGGCACACAGGATGGCGGCCTGGAACCAGTGAGCCCAGAAAGCCGCATTGAACTAGGCGGCTCACTCTTTGCCCTTGTACACCGCATCAGGTGCTGGGGTGTCCTCGATCTCTCTCTATGGTGGGGTCAGTCGTGCCAAGATCCATGTCTTGTGGAAGCCAGTCCTATAATCCCCTGACCCAGAATGGACAACTTCGGCCCATTCTCGAATCTCGACCTTGGCCATGTTCATTGGCCGCGTAGTCATCGGCAGCAGACTAGCTAGTGAACTTCATATGTACTCAATCTGGTCTTAGTCCCACAGCTAACTCCTAGAAACTCGGCGACATGGGTGACGAGTATGGAATCTTGCCCATGAAAAGATCATGGAACTGCGCCCAGTCGTTGCCTGCAGATCTACAGAGGTGCTGCCCGATTCCACCCGTACGAAGTATCGCATATTTGGAATGCGGCTAGTCGATCTGATTTGTCGGAGGCAATCTCATTAGCCTCAATACCTTCTCAAACTGTATGAACTGATAGTGCGCCACCGTGGATCTCCTTCCCTGTAAATATCGGAGGATGATGTGCAGACCTCGGATGTTACTCGGGACCTCCTGGCTCTGTTATCTTGCTTTGTGCGATGGCGGCGGTACCAATCCCTAGACTCAACCAAAACAGCCCAGTCCAAAATCTTGGTGGTGGCTGGCACCTCGTGGGCGACCCTACGTCCTCTCTCGCGATAGCCATCTACACATGTCAAATGGCGAGTTAAGTTTATTGAAGTGTCTCTAAGGTGTAAACCACTGACCACAGAGACACTATTCGCATACCGAAAAATTTTATCTGTTTATGTCAGTCGTTCGCTAGGCAATCTTTGAGACAATAATTCCATATATTAAATCATATCACGACAAAAATTTTATTCTATTCATTTTATTTTATCTTATTTTATTTTATTTTATTTTTTTTGAAGAATCACCGAGCGGTGTTCGCGAGCGGGTGATCAATGATGACTCGGAACAATGCCGCGAGGTCAAACTAGGTTGAGTGCATAGGGTTGCACACCTTAAGCAAGTTTTGCTAACGCTGGCGCTGGCCGTGCGCGCCTGTGTAGTGTCGTGGGCCTTGGGCTCGTGTCATTGGCCCCCTCGGTCGTGTCGCGGGCATGTCTGTAGTGTCATTCTTGGCCTTGTGTCGCGTGTACGGAGCTGTCGTGTCAGCGGCCCCACGTCGCGATACAAAATTTTGCTCGTGTCTGACTCCTACGATATCTTCGCGTCTCGCCAGTGTCACAAAGCGGCTCTGCGCCGTATCGCGACCGATGTCTGTATGTTGTCGTGACACAAGGCCGCCCTCCTCCACCACGATACAACATTTGCCATGATGGCTCCCCCATTAGCGATGGCTTTGGCGGCTGTGCGCCATTCTTGTGGGCCGGCCGTGTCTTGGGTCCGTGTCTTGGTGCCATGCTCGCGGGGGCCTCTACTGGCCGATGTCGTGGCCCCCTGCGGCCACGCCCCCCGGTTGCCACATGTCTTGTCTGGTGTATCGTGACTCAAACTTGAAAATGGGCAATAGCCCATTCCAGTTTCCTGCATCTTTTTTTTTTTTTTTTTTTTCACTCATCATTTTTTTTTTCATTTTGTTCGGCTCTTTTTGCAAGATTCACGAAAAATATATTTTTTTCTTCATGTCTTGTTAAAGAGACAAAATATTGCATTTAAAATTTTTTTCTTGTTTTACGCTGGAAAACCTCAGAAAAATTCTCCTCGACACATTTTTTCCTATGTGCTATTCACAAGCACAAATCACTCTGACATACAACATGTGATCACATCAATCATCGAATGCCTGATGGATGCATGATCTACCCGTTCCCATGAAGAGTCCTAGGTAAATCATTATACCTAACTTGCGATGCTAAGCTATGACTCTAGTATCAACATCGAGAGCTATAACCTGGTTGTGGTGCTCTATACTCCTTAATGTCATGGCCGAGGCCCCGAGTCCCTCGGCCACAAGAGTGTTCGTATACCTAGGCTCGGCTCTGAGCGTGACACCCCGATTCTCGGGGTGTCTCGTTTGACTCACGTGAACTCTGAATGTTGTGTCTCATATCGTGAGACATGTACATGAGTAAAAATGGAAACTTGGGCCCATACATCAATACTCATAAAAAATACATCAACTATGTAACAATAGTTCAAGAGTTATTACATTACTCTTAACCAACATATATCCAAAGTTAGAGTTTTAATACATGTTATATTACAAAGTAGATACCAAAACCCTTGATAGGCTTTTCTTCTAAAGCAGCGGCCTTTAGTAGGCATCGTCCTCTATTACCTCCACAATACTGAAATAATGATCCTCAAGCGAGGTGAGCAATGCCTAGTAGTGATAATTTCCTACGTAGGTTGGTCACACTTTAAAGTCAATATCGGCAGCCGTGTACTTTCAGCTGGAAAATCATGATCTTGCCAGATACACATATGCCCGATCCATGTCTCGAGTCCTCCTGCCGAGCTCCCTACACTTTATACCTAAGCCAAATGCGAGCAAAATACGATTTCAAAACAAAGCTTTTTGTTCTTGAAAACACAACTACCAGTTCGATAAATATATTTAGACTGACCCTCAGGGTGAATTCTTTGGGTAATTCTACGAACAGTCATGGGTCGACCTCAGGATGTATTGTTGGACAACTCTCCAAAGCAATTCTTCGGAAAATCTTCCTTGAAATTCCTCTCACAACCCGTTTTCATTTTTCTTTCATTTTCTTTCATGTCATGCTCACACTACCATCTTAGGGTGCCTTGGAGTGCATATGGAATGCATTATACCCATTTCCACACAATTCATGCTAATATATTTTACATGTATACATTAACAAAATTTAATTCACATAATTCACATGTTATTCAATTCTCAATCAATAACACAAAATTAGCTCACATGGGCTAATAACAAATCAGCTCCATTCATTTTGAATCACTTGACAGCAAAATCACCTGACATATCCGTGAGCAGTGAAACCTAGGCTCGTCCCTTGTTCACGGCGCACAAATAAGGGATTTTATAAATAGGTTCAAAGATTTTGAGACCGAAAACATGGCCATCAAAGCCTCAACAAATCCTCATCCATTAAAATGACTCTTAGCCAAAGAATAAACCAAGTAGGAAAAGATCCCTACCTTTGGGAGTTGTTGAAACTCCACAAAATCGGTGTCCACACGTAGCCCTTTCCGCGTAGATCAATTTTGCTTCTTGCTTTGACGAGAACCGACGGTCCGAATGCCGGGAAATCTAGAGATAAGTCACATTTTCTCTCTCTAAAAACTGGTTTGGCCCCTCATTACACGTTTTCTCCTCAAATTGGAGAAGATGAGTTGCCTTTTTGTCTTATTCACTTAATTCCATTTGTGTCCTTTAGTTTTGATTTTTGATACATGGCTTAATTTAAATCATTCATCTCCATCATCTCACTAATCATGCAATATGTGTCATATGGGTACATGTAGCCAGTGACTTTTGTCACATCACATGTCTCTACAAGCCGTCATCCCGACACCGACATCAGGTCTTAAAATGTGATACAGTATCTGGTCGATGAAGTCGACGTGGTAGCTAGATTTGTGAGACGATTCAACGGTGGTCACAGTTTGAGATCTAGAAAAATTTCAGATTTTGACCAAAATTACTATTTTACCATTTTTAAGAAAATTAGAATTTTCCCGGGTTTTACAATATGAATGAATAAGTTTATAGTAAACATAAAAGAAAAATGTTATCTAAGTGTTACAGTTTAAGTAGTAACTGAGCGTTATAGTCTCAACTTTATTTTTGTTCAATCAAGTGTTTCTTGACCAATAAAAACCTATTAAGATATTTGAATTATGAAAAATTGAATTCAAATGACATTTCATGTCATGTAAAATAATGAAATTACTTAAATAACCTTTAAAGAGGTGAAATGATAATATTATTCTTTCCATATTAAAGGCTTTACTATATCTATTTGTTAAAATAAGAAATTAAGTAAAATTGACTACTAATAAATTAAGTTAAAAAATAAAAAAAATTCTTAAAAAAATATAACAATAAAACAACTTTTAATTTCTTTAATATTCTTACTTGTTTTAAAGTATTATGTGAAAAAAAAATCATATATTAATAATTAAAAATAAACGGTATTACTAAAACTATTTTTGAAATATTAAAATATTATTGCTTTCCATAGCGACAATTCAACCAATTTATTTTATATTGTAACAAACAATGAAGGATAATATTACCATTTCACCTTTAAGGTCATTTAAGTAATTTTATCATTTATATAATAAAAATGTTATTTAGATGTAATTTTTGGCATTGAATATACAGTAAATTTGATGGGCTTGGAAGTACTTGATTGAACAAAAATTAAAAGTTCGAATATTTGATTAAATAAAAATAAATTTGAAATCTCAAAATAGAAAAATAAAAAAAAAAAATGTTGACACTTGATTGAACAAAGAAATAAACTTGAGACACTAAATAGAAAAAATAAGAAGAAAGTTTAGACACAAGAAATAGAAAAAAATAAAACTTTGGCGCTTGAGTTCAACAAAATAACGTCCCGAGACATTAAAATAGAAATATATATATATAAAATTTAGATGTTTGATTGAGAGCAAGAAATAAAAAAGTTGAGGCAATTTAAAATAGAAAAAAAATGGAAAACTTGAGTCACCATTTATGTCATTAACTATTTTCTTTATTTTTTATCTAATATATTGAAATGACTCATGTCTTTGCTTCCGAATGATAAAACGTTAAGCGGGTATAAAATAGGTATAAGGATAAATGGTTGATTTAGTGCTTAGTAGAGATAATTTCTCTTATCTTGAAACAAGAATATAAAAACTAATATATTGAAATAATTAATTAATTTTTTTTTGAAAGAAAATAAATTAATTATTAATAATAAATATAATCACATATGATGCAGAGTTTACTATTAGCCGTATATTACATGTGAGTTGCCTTAATGAAAATTTTTATTAATGTAACAATTGTATTAGTGTTTCGTACACGAAACTCCAGCTACCTTATATGCAATTGTACTACTTTATCTAGTTACCTCCGTTATTTTACGTCTAGTACTATGGAAAATTTTAATAATGTAATAGTTGAATTATTGTAGTGTCTATGCAATGGTACAACCCTATCCAATTACCTCCATTATTTTACATCAAGAGTTACGAGAAAAATGTCCGACATTGGAAGCATGGGGACCCGCTGATGTGCATGATTTGAGTAGTGTCTGTTGAGAATTGTTTGGGTGCACTCATTTATTTAAAATACTATAGGCCTTTTGGGTGATGTTTTTAATTATTTTCTCCTTAGTGTGCACATAACATAATTTTCAAAATTCCGTATTGAGTTATCTTTAATTAAGCAGATTTTCAAGAAAGAAAAAACGAATTAAAAATAACAAATTATTTTTATAAAGTCATTAAAAATATTAAAAAAGATTAAATTTACCTTATTTAATAGTAATAAAAAAAAATCTAATTTACTTGAAAAGGGTGGAGAATCATTTTAGAAAGTGAAATGAAAAATAAAAAAGATAAACAAAATTCCCGATTCAAAAGGTTAGTTAGATACAAACGAAAAAAAAAGGAAAGAAAAAGGAGTTGGGCGTTGGATTAAGGTATGACTCGTATGAGAGCTTTTTTTTGCCAAAAATAATATTTAAAAAAAAAAATTCAACTTAATATTTCTTCAAAATATTAATGGTAGTGTGAAACCCCGAGAAAATCCTAATTTTCTAAAAAAGGGAAAAAGGGTAATTTCGGTCAAAATCCGAAATTTTCTGGGCTCTCGGATGGCCAAGCGAGGGCTTGTGGGTTGGAATCGTCTCACGAAATCTAGGTATCACGTCGAATTTCGTCGAATTCCAAGACAATCAGAATTTCACGTTTTTCGAGGCACCGAGAGTGGTGCGGGATACTTGCCACATTGTGAGTGGTTGTGCCACGTGTCATGTGCAAAATGAGTCAAACATAAGCTCTAATGGGACCCATGAGAGACATGTGACAACATGTAAGTGGGTGAAAATCTATGGTAGATGGATAAGTGGATGAGATTGTAATCGGCGAAACTAGAAGTGGACGTGTGGCAAGTGACGTCTCACTTGACTTCTATCTTCTCCCCAGCCCAGGTTGGGAGAGGGGGAAGAGAGAGGAAAAACGAAAACAAGATTTGAGAGGAAGGTTGTGAGAGGGCTCACGCTTCTCTGGTTTCAGAACAATCGGACTTGCGTTTTCGAGGCGAGCAAGAGGAAGGTCGTGTCGCGACAGGGGCTTCGCGCCAGGCTGGAGTTGGGGGTTTCGAAAAACTCAGGGAGTGGGGTTTCTCCTACTTGGTACAATCTTTGCTAAGGGGCCGATTCAGATGTCATGGGTTGTGTGAGGCCGTAGTGGCGGGTGTGGTAGTCGAGACCTTGGGACAATGTCTTCCGGAGATTAAGATTTGTTTACAGACGAGTCAGGGGCTAACTTTGGACTAAGGACTTGTCCTTGTGTGACATTGCATGTGTTAAGTAAAATGAATAATGGTGTTGGTTGTCTTTAAGGGGAATCTTTGTTTGTGTTTTGAACCATGGGAAGCTGTATTGTGGTAAATCTGCGTGTAGGACTTCAAGGCCGGTTTTTGGGTAGGAAATTAAGGAATAGGGTGTGCAGGCCTCCAGAGACTTCGGAAGAGTCGTAAGCAGCACCGTCGAACTCCGTTTCGGGTGTTCTTAAACTCTATGGAAATACCATTGAGTCAAGATTCTATCCGTATGCCTATGGAGGGCAGTGGATACTGGAGCTGGCCGGAAAGGGGCCCCTGGGCAGGTTTGGTAGGCTGTCCGGGTAGAGCTGCCTAGTCATGTGTGACCTCCAACTTTGGAAGGTCATAACTTCTTTGTCTGAACTCCATTTTGGGTGTTTTTAGACTATATGTGTTAGCCCAAGGATATCTCTCATTGAGATTTTGATGATAACAAACCAAGGTTATTAGTTACTAATGGTTAAATTGAGTTGAGTGACAGGTTAAATTGATGAAGCATCAGTAAGAAGATAATACAAGCTAAAGGCGATGATGGAGTTGATCAAGCACTTGGGGGAATGAAGTTCACTCCAAATCAAAGAACCAAGAATAACAAGTAACTAAGATTCAAGCTCAAGTATGAAGTGAAGATTTTTGATAGCTTAGAATCCTTGTAAGGTGAATGCATTGGTGCACTTTAGGATATCATCATTAATCATGCATTACTTACAAACTCGGTTTTCAAATCCAAAATTACATATCTTTTGAAAACATGGGTTTAGGCATAAAAATTTAGATTAAATAAATCTAAAAATGAACATTTAAAGAAAAAAACTGGTTGTATGAATAGTACCGTATATATGAACAGTACCGTATACATGAACAATACCATATATGTGAACAGTAACTTCACAACGGCTAGTGAATAGTGTCATGAACGATTACCGGCTGACTAATTGAGCGATCAAAGCGGCTAGTGAACATTGTCGCTGAGCAATTAAGCGACTAGTGAATAGTCACGTGAATAGTGTCGAAAATTCCCACTCAATAAATAGAGTGTGGGGATCATTTGTAAAACATATGGAACTTGCTCTCAGCCATCTTTTCTCTTGTGTATTGGTTACCGACTAAGTTTGTGAGTGCATTCATTACATTTGCATATTTTAGAGTGCACCTTTGTGTTCCATCAAAGATTGAGTTGTATTTGAAAGATCTTGAAACTTGAGAGTGTCTCGTTATTGCCTAGTGAGAAGCGAAGTGTATAAACTGAAGAATTGCTAGGGAGCCCATTGGGCCAAAATCAAATTAATAATCGGCTCGGGATTGGAGCTTGGAACTTGAGTGTGCATAGCTTGAAGAGGTGCCCATTGGAGCCATAATCCAAATTGCCAAAGAAAGAAGCTCGAGGTTGGAGCGACACTAGTGGAACCCTCACGGTTGAAGGTTGAGGAGAAGTGGGCGTAAGGTAGGTTGTGCCCGAACCACTATAAATTCGGGTTTTGCTTTCTCTATCCTTATCTCTTTAATTTATTGTCATTGCATTTAAATTAAAGATTTATTGTTATTGTGCGAAAAAGTTTTTGAGAAAACCAATTCACCCCCCTCTTGGTTAGGTTGCTTAGTCATATTGAATCTTCAATATGGAAAGCCCATTGAGTTAAGATTCCATCCGTATTCTCGTGGAGGGCATTAGTCTTGGTTTGTGAAAAGGGGCTCCCGGGAAAGTCGGTGAACATTGGTATTTGCCCTAGTCATGTGTGACCTCCAACTTCGGAAGCTCATAACTTCTTCGTCCGAACTCCGTTTAAGGTGTTCTTAGACTCTATGGAAATCCCATTGAGTCGAGATTCTATCCGTATTCCTTTCAAGGGCAGTGGGTACTGGATCTGGCCGTAAAGAGGCTCCCAGGAAGGTCAGGTAGGCTATTCGGGTAGGGCTGCCTAGTCATGTGTGACCTTCAACTTCGGAAGGTCATAACTTCTCTAGCCGAACTCTGTTTTGGGTGTTCTTGGACTCTATAAAAAGCCCATTGAGTTACGTTTCCATTCATGTACTTTTGGAGGGCAGTAGGTGATCATAACCCTACTGAAAGTCTATGTTTTGTACCAAGTGTGCAGGTTGCATGGTAGTGTTGAGGTGAATAGCCGGGATATAACATGACCATTGCATGGCATGTTGTAGGCTACTATATTGGGTATGGTATGGATGTCTATGTGAGGCCATGACATGCCATATGGTTTAGTTCCAACAGCTTAGGATTGAAGGATAGAGGATTTCTATGACCGATTTTGTCAAAGGCGTGGTGGGTTGGGGTTGACGGAAACTAAAAGTTTCTAGGTTTTTTGGTTGTTTGATGTTGTATGGATGATTGGAACAAAAATGGTTCATGTTTCTGAGGCCATGAGGTACCCGGTTGGATGGGTCCAAGATTGTGACCTGGTTGTGTGTTATTGCTTGTATGAATAACATGTAGTGTGAATATGACATGTGAATGTATGTTGTATGATGTATTAACATGGGTTGTGCATGGAGAAGAATTATATATATCAATTATAATTATCCATGGTATGTAAATGTTCATGTAGCACTCATATATACATGTAACATGAAGGAAAATCGTGGCATCATGCATTTCACGTACCTGGTACATCGTGGTCGGGTGTAGGTGCATGGTATTGTTTATTCACCGGTGTTGGTAGATGGGTCTATGAAACTCGAAGAAAATGGGACAAAGTCTAAGGTAGAGACCCACGAGGGTGTAAAGCCATTTAAATGGCAAGTAATGTGTGTTGGGCGAATTTGGGTGTAAGAGACCCGCGGTATCATCCGAAAAGTTTTGTAAGAAGTGTAGGGCCAGCGTGCTATCGAGAAAGTTACATGGTAGGTGTAAGAGACCCGTGGTGTGATCCTAAAAGTTACGTATGGGGTGTAAGAGACCCCGACGGTGGGAACCCAAAATTCCCGCATTTGCCAAAAGAAGACACCTGATTATGGTTATCTTAGACTTCAAGTTGGGTGATAGAAGGTTAGGATGACCTTCCGGGATTGATTACCTATTGGCAGTGCATTGGGTGCCTAGTGAGCGATAAGGGCTCGGTATATGAAGTGTCGTGGTACCACAGTGGCTGGTTATCACGCAGCATAGGCATGTGTGTGGAAGAGGAGTCGAGTGACTCGGGATATGGGCATGAAAGCATTTCATGCGCATGACATATCGACATTCATGTACAGACATTTTACTTGGATGTTTGTTTGTTTGTTTGTCACGTTGCATGTGCACTTAGATGAGGAAGTAGCCCTTGCGAGGTTATTTCTCTCTTGGGCTTGCTCACCCGTCGGGGTCCACGCTGATTGTGGGAAGGGATTGCTCCTTGAGGCCGTGAGTCTGAAGAAAGGCCAGAATTTGTGGTCTTGAGAAGCATTTTTATGCATATATTAGAACAATTTTAATATATTTTGGCATGTAAAAGTGTAGAAGAATTGTACATCAAACTCTTGTAAATTATTATAAGGAAATTATACAGGAAGAGGTCTCAATATATGAGACATGTGAGCGTGATATCGGGGCACCCGATATCCACAGGTTTTTGCGGGTTGACGGGTTGTCAATAGGACCCCCGGGATAGGGGCGTCACAGGTAATGCATTTTTGTCACATTAACTCCAAATTATTAAATGTAGTTGGCGAGTACTATTTTGAAATTTTTTAAGATAATGAAAAGCTTATGAAAGTACCAGCATATTTTATAAGCCTAAAATTATAAGACTTTCCTATCTATTTATAAACCTCATATTCCTACCATGGTTATGCTTGTGTTAATCATTTATATTTTTTTTCTATAGTAGGTATGTGTTTAATAACATTGCCTCTTTATAATTACAGTCATTTTGTTTTGTTTTATTTTATTTTATTTATTTTTATCTTTTATTTTTGTTTTTATTAAAGTAAATTCAAATCATGTTAAATTTGTGATTTTTTTTGTTACTATGATATATGGTTATACATAATAAATTATTATTTCAAATTTGTGTTGCATTGAGAATGATAGTTGTTTTTAATTTTTAATTTTTACCTAAAAAGCTAGAGGCGTAGACTCGACACTCGTGAGGACATTTTTGTATTTTATGTATTCATTTTTATTTGTATTATTCTGCTTCCTTTTTTTTTGTTATAAACAATTTATAATATATTTGAATGGATTATCACAAATTTAAGTTGATTTGAATTTGACAATAAGACTTAGATCAAGTGGTTGCATAAAGAGAGGAGGATCCAGAGTTCGAGTCCCATTGAGAACAGATTTGTGAGGAACATAATACTAGAACATTGTAATTGCAAATGAATAGATGTCAAAAAAAGGTTGATTTGAATTTATTATAATAAAAAAAAAATAAAATGGCTTTATAATTATTAAAGATGAAATGTTATCAAAATAGCATTCCTTCAATAAAAATATATAAATGATTAATGTAACCTGACCACAAACCATGGTAAGAAATATAAGGTTTATGGATCGAGTAGGAAGTTTTAATCATTTTGAAAAATTTAAAAATCGGAAATCATGTGCAATGTTGTTGTTGTGTTGTTAATATGAGTAATGTGTTGATGTGTTGAACTAGCGCTTAGCCTTTAGCTTAAAATACGTAGTTGATGGCGCGATATTCGTATCTTAAAAATTTCAAAACTCTAATCATCAAGTACGTTTTTTTGATTCGGAGCTTATGCGAGAAAAAACGCGTAAGAATGGACATAATTTTAAAGGGAAGATTAAGTTGGGATTTTTTTTTTTGAAAAAAGATATTATTTTTGGCCAAAACTCAAGGTATGAGTACTTGGGAGGGGATGGTGGGTGAGTGTTTGGATGGGTGTGAATGGAAGATGGAAATAAATTAATTCCCAAAGACTTTGTATTTTTCTCTCAAGTTGTTGGAAAGATTACACATATCTTTTAAGCTTACAATCAGAGCAATTTATACTCTTGAAGTCCGCCACATGTTGCCTCATTATTGGCTCCTAGTTCACCATGGTAGTCCACGTGGTGGTCGGTGTTGGCGTTCTAACCAAATCTGACTTGGAATGGAATAAGTCTAATCCAACATGCATCGCGGGTGAGAAGCTTGAATGTCCAGGGAGCTCGAGCTATAGTCATCGGGCCCAACCCCTACCACTCATATATCAGGCACCTTCTCAAGGTCGTTAGTCCACCATACTCCTCATGTCACCCCGGGCATGTCATTCATTGAGCGCAAGGACAAAATACTAAATAGCTCGTTACATGACCTAGACAGACAGAGTTGTGAAGACTAAGTCATCGTAGATGATGCAAACTTAGTTAGATATGGACGTGGGGTGACACCTAGACCACCATGAATTCTACTGCCGTGCCTCCCACTACGCATTCCGCTCCCACGGTGTCCATTACCATGATGGATCAGGAACCAATTGAAGGAGGCTAGGTGGCATCCTCTAGTAGTATAAATTGATTAGTTTGTAACCAAAAAAGATATGTACAATTCTTTTTATAATCGGAGAGAAAAAAAAAAGTTTCTTTGAAAGCAGGCTTTTCCGGCCTGGCACCGTATGTGGGAAGTTACCTCCCACACTTATCTCAGTGCGTGCAAGAGCGGCTCCTTATAACCACAGGCCACATGATGGGTGAAGTCGGACCCTGTACCTTCGATGGAACCATGGATGCTATCATTGGAACAAATGCTGAAAAAACATCAAGAGTCCCATCAGTAGTAGCTCGCCTCTTTCTTAGAATCCAATGTCGCCTTAAGGGAAGAGAATGTCGCCCTACGAGCCGTAGTGATGACCCCCCGCCATGATGGCCCTGTCGGTCTTCAAAGCCTCAATAGATCAACATCAACAAATGAGCCTCATGCAGGCCTTTTAAGCTGAAAGCAGGCATCTGATGGGAAGGAGTAAAAGCAAGCGAAATTCCTCTCCACCTAGAAGCTAAGATCTTTGCTCTATGAGCGCTAGATGACATGTCGGAGTCTTTTGGATTTGTCCTGCCATCCTCCGGCTAGGCGGCTCCTCTTCACTTCATATTTATAAGAGTTCCAGATGTATGATGGACTAGAGGACCCTTCTGACCACCTAATGCACTTCCACCAGGTCATGACACTCCAAAGCGGCAATGATGCCCTTCGGCATATGGTGTTCTTGTCCAGTCTCGACGGACTTGTCTTGTCTTGGTTCCATCGTCTCCCACCTAACATGGTAACATCCTTTCGTGCTTTATCTGAGAAATTTGTTACCCAGTACATGTGTTCAATTAGGAGGAAGCAGAGCGTCATCAGCCTGTTTCACGTGAGGATGGGAAGATCCGAGTCGATAAGAGATTTTATGAAGTGTTTTGGAGCAGCTTAGAACTCGCACCAAGAAGATGATTTGAGCAAAGGAGAGATCGTCCACCAACTTCCCATGACCTCGATTGTCTGCATGAGTAAAACAACCACGGTAGGTGATGTAAGGGTAAGGAAAACACAAGGTAAGAGTAAATAAACAATTAATAGATGGTCCCAGTGCTTACTAAGCTCCGGGATGGAAATCGCCCAGCTCGAGGTCCATGTTGCTTCCCGAACTCTCGAAGCATTAAGTCTTTGCTTATAACCTAAGCACCCGGATAGCGATTTAGCTGCGGCTTATTCTTGCTTGTTTCAAGCAAGTTGATAACGAGTTGTAACGGCTTAGCATCCGCCACAAAGTAGTACTTCCCTGAGCTATGTCTCTTTATGGTGTAAGCGTAAAGAACCTCCTCCAATCCTAGGCATATGTCGTACCTACGGTTCGTGAGCACACTCTAAACCTTTCGAGATAATGTTCCACACACACACACCTTTTTTTTTTTAAAAGAAGAGAAGATTACCTTTTATTAGGAAGTGTGAATTGGAGGGAGGTGGGTGTAATGGAAGAACTGGTGCACCAATGTAGGTAAAGGGAACCTCAACCCTTCATTGATATGATCCTCGGGGAAGTAAATGAAGTTCATCCCACATTGGTCCTCCTTTGTGCAGTCCGTTGATTAAGGCCCGACGACGGGAAGGACACTTGAACATTAGGAGGCAAAGAATACTTATTCTAGAACGTGTTGACTCGAGCATTACCAGCAGGTGCGAGCCATGTTATAACCCTATTGGAATTGACGCGGGTTTGAGTATCCTCTAAGCCGAAAGAGGACAAATCCCCTCTAGCCCGACCATAAGGTTGGTTGGGATTGACCCCACTTCGCATTCGACTGGCCTCTGAGTACCATCATCACTGATACGGGACAAAGATAAGCCACCAAGGTTACTCATCTAGCCAGAAAGAAAGCAACGACCCATAAGAGAATAAAAGAAATCAAAAGTAGCCTAAGAAAGATGAAGCGAAACGAGAAGGCAACAACGAATGGACTGACCTTACTTTGACTGAAGTGGTAGAAACTCTCCCAAAGGAAAAAACAGAAAAAGTATAATATGGCTAGAAGAAAACCAGACGGGTAAACCTAGAAGACGAAGGGCGTTGTAAAGAAAATAAATGGGGGAAGAGAGAAACCTTAAAAATCAGAACATACCTTTAGTGTAATACCGTGCGGATCCGCAAGCGGCATGAACTGGGGAATGCCAGAAGAATTGGCGGCGACGACGGCTTGTGGAATAAGTCAGGAGTAGAGAGGGCAAAGGGATAATATGGAAAGACTTTGAAGCAGCAATCAAGAAACCTCAAAAGGAAAATAAGGGAGAATTTAAGTCCTAAAAAAAACCCCATCATTATTGGCGGGACATTCAAAGAGGTATTAAATGCTCCGGTAATTTAGTGGATGATCTTCAAGTGACCTTCTTTGCCTTTGTACAAAAAAGGCATGGAATCATCACACAATCATGACCAACAACACGAGAACCGAAACCACATAGTTCTACTCCAGCACCATTGGCTTGCAGCCCCAGGCGAATTTAATGGAATGGGATAAATCTATGTGCTACCATGGCTTGGTGCTCGGGAGCCTAAGCTATAGTCATCGAATGACTGTATCACTCATACATCGGCCACCTTCGTAAGGACGTTAGTCCACCATACTCCTCATGTCACCCCGAGCATGTCATGCATCAAGCCCAAGGACCGAAGGCTAACCAGCCCGTTGCCTGGCCTAGAAAAACAAAGTTGCGAAGATCGATTCATCACAGATGATACAGACTTAGTCAGACATGGACGTGGGATGACACTTGGACTACCACGAACTTCACTGCTACGCCTCCCACTATGCATTCTACCCCCACGACGTCTATCACCATGATGGATCAAGAACCCATTGTAGGAGGCCACGTGGTGTCCTCTAGTAGTACAATTGATAAGTTTGTAACCAAAAAAATATGTACAATTCTTTCTCCAATCAGATAGAAAGAAAAAAAAATTCTTTGGAAAGCATGAGCCTTTCCATGCATATTTTTCGAAGATTGGGTCTTTGAAACTCTTCCTCCTTTTGCTGGGCTTTGGTCTGCGGGCTCAAGGAGTGGCAAACCTGAGGTGATATGAGCTAACAAGAGGTACCGGTGTTCTTTCCCAGATGCTCAATGTAGATTTGTTAGGTGTTGGGCTCGACGCATTGGGCTCGGGCCCCCTACGCTAGGCTTTTATTCATACTCTCACTGTGTAGGACCCTTTCCTTCATGCGACTTATATGGGATCAGACTTATCCCATTCCAGAGAGTATTTTTGCAACAATATAAAAGAGAGGTATTATTGCGACAGTATAAAAGGTATTATCATAGGACATGAAATGTATAATTTTAACATAAACAAGAATTATTCATGGAATAAGTATTTTCTTTTTTCATATTTGTACCATTTTTATATTACAACGTCATAGTATTATGTTCTCATAAACTTGATGCAGGGCAGCTCCATATGCCTAACCCCCTTAATCACTTAAGCCAGGTCTTAAGGGCCTGATTGAATATGTATTTAAATTCTATTTTTTGTATTAAGCCTATGATGCCCCGAAACCCGGTGGTCTCATTGACCACCGTCAACCTACGAAAACATGTGTCTTATATTATGAGACCCATACATGAGCAAAATGACCACGTCGAACTGGCCATCCATACTTACAGTATAATAACTATATTACAAAAGTTTCCAAGGAGTTAATTACACTCTTAATCTGAAACATATATTAAAACCTAGTTCGTTCTAATATATACACAAACATGAATCAAGGCCACAATCCGGCCCGCTACATACTCTAGATCCTCACAGGAGCGCGAGTCTATACGCACATGTCTGTGCACGAAGGGGATCCGATGGGTGAGCAAATCCCGATGAAGACCAGCTCTACCGGGGTCCCCTCCCCCACCTAAAATCCACATGCGATGGCATCGAGCAAGCGAACAAACATTAGTGAATCATGTATATCCTTACTTGAATGTCTACGTATCATGGATGAAGGTATGACTCACCACTATCCATATCAGTCCTCATGGAAGCTCCTTACACATGCAATTTTCCAAGTGTGAACTATTGTCATTTTCCGATGACAACCCAAGATTACTCTTGATCTTTTCATTTTTCATTTACAACCATACGCCTCGAGTCCTCAACGAGCTCCTCAGACATGCACATTTCTGCTTGAATGAAAACCATTTTCCAAACAAGGTATTTGTTTTTTACGATGGACAACCTCCGATATAAATAGTGGACACACTCACAATAATCTATTTTGGCAAGACTGACCCTCCCGATGTATAGCGGTGGGCATGCTCAAACGATTGACATTATGTAGACAACCCTCAGAATTAAATCAATTGGAAGGCATAATCCAGCGATTAACATTATGTGGACTAACATTATGTGGACAACCCTCCGATGTATATCAATTGGGCCTGCTCCGACGATTGATATTGTGTGGACAACTCTCCGATGTATATCAATTGGGCATACTTTGATGATTGATATTGTGTGGACAACCCTGCGATGTATATCAATTGGGCATACTCCAACGAACTCATCCGATTGACATTATATGGACAACCCTCCGATATTGTAGTGGACATACTCCGATAAATAATGTTGTTTAATTGACCCTCGTGATTCTCTTAAGAAACCACCACCTCGTACACTCACTCCTACTATTCTAGGGTGCCCTAGTGCATATAAATGCAATGATCCATTTCCATTTCCTTAACCGTCGCGACTCATTTGGACGTTGTCCCTGTCGAGCACTAATCCAACACCATACGGGTGTTGATCCTGACCATGTACTCACGACACACCATCGAAAACCTAAGACAGTGTCGATCTCAACTATGCACTCACACCCATGTTATGCGATGTTTTCATGCATGCACAATGCAATTATGCCATTGCCTATTCAAACCACGCTACATATATAATGAGAACTATATGTGCATACATACTCATGCATATTTATCCATGCATCATTTGGATATTCATATTAAGGTTCATACAAATTCCAAATCAAATATACCAATTCAAGCATACATTAACATGTCATATTCACACTGCATGTTATTCCTTACAAGCAACGCACACAACGAGATGCAATCTTGGACTCATCCAACGAGGGTACCTCCACGGCCCCTTCACAATCATGAACGATTTAGATTCGAATCATCCTCTGACATCGAACAACCATAAAACCCTAGAAACTTTTTAGTTTCGATTCAAACTCCAACCCACCATAGTCTTGGACCATGTGAAACTTGTCATAGAAATCCCCTATCCTTCAGTCCTAAGTTTTTGGAACTAAACCTTATGGCCTCTCATGGCCTCCCATAGATAGACCATACCATTTTAAAGCCTTTAGGCTTAAAATAAACCGAGTAGGAAAATTCTCTCTACCCCGTCTGATGACCCCTCTGACATGCCATGCAATGAAGTCATGTCAAAACCCGAACTATTTACATTGGCCTGACCGGCAACCGCATGCCCAGTGCGAAACATAGGTTTTTAAGAAGGTTATGGTCATCCCTTTGTCCTCGGCGAGGAGCGAGGATGGGAATATTTGACAATGAGCTTAATGCGAGCCCGAGAACACGGCGAGAGTTCGGACGAACATTATGACCTTCACGAGTTGGAATTCACACATGAATGCTTGACCCGTCGGTGACCTACCCGACATCTGGACGACCTTCCCTATACTGGCCATCGGCTACCTTTGCCATCAGACATATGGATGGAATCGCGTCAATGGGATTTCCATAGAGTGCGAGAACACACTGAAAGCGAGTTTGGGCGAAGAAGTTATGATATACGAGTTGGAGGTCACACGTAGTCAAACCCGAATTTGGCGACCTGCGGCCCGGTGACATCTGGCCGAGTGACATATGCGTGACCTCGCCGATTGACCTCAGCGGTTGACCTCTAGCGGAGTTGACCTCTCAGCGGTACGACCTCACCGGGTTGACCTCTACCGGCTGACCACACTTCTGACCACGACCTCGGCTGACCTCTACCGCCCTAATCTCTGAGCTGACCTCTCTGACCTTACCTCCTACATCCATACCTTTCTGGACCTAACCTCTGTAATTTAACCTGCGGCCCCAACCTCTAGGCGACCTCTAGCCGATTAAACATCGAGGGTAAAAGGGCCCAATAACTTAAGGTATAGAGGTCGCATTAGTAATTGAAAGCTAACATTAAAGTTTCATTGATGTGGCTACAATTTACCCTAAAGGACTACTTTGCCAAATTTCCTTTATTTCCCACTAAAAAATCAGTTCTAAGGTCGGTTAATGCCTTTATCACAATATACGCGACTTCCCCATGGTTCAAAATGTAACCAACTTTCCCCTTAGGGCAAGGCTTGACCAACAAGTAATGAATTTTGCCATAACATATAAAATGACTAATAAGGACAATTACTTAGTCCTAAACTCAATCCCCTCGGGACCGGTCCAAAAATCCCGGAATTTCCAAAGACACCGTCCTGTCTCGATGGTTCACACGGCCACTCACGGCCTCACATAACCCATGCCATTGAATGACCCTTAGACAAGGATTAAACAAGTAGGAGAAGATCTCTACCTCTCGAAGTTTGTCGAAACTCCTCAACTCCGGTCTCTATGCGAAGCCCTTGTCATGAGGATGAACTCTTCCTCTTGCTTCGCCTGAAAATGCTAGTCCAATCGCCCGGAAACTTAGAGAGAAGGTGGAGTCTCTCTCTCTACAACTCCCTCTTTCCCTTCCTTCTCTTTCTTTCTCCTTTTTCCCTCTCTTTTCCCCCATCCAATCGGCTGGGTCAAGGCTCGGGTCGGGCCGGGATGTCCTCTCATTTCATACATGTCCACTTCTATGGCCACCTTGGATTTTAGACCTTATCCCTTATCCATTTACTCATAGATTTCAATTCAATCAGCCTGTTTTCTATATGCTCTCATGGGTCCCACTTGAGCTCATGTTTGGCTAGCTCATAACTTTTAAATACACAAGGCCTACAACGGTGAGCAACTCCACACCTTCCCTTAGAAAATCCGATTTTCCTGGCCTTACATTCTTCACCCCTTGTGCCACTTCGGTCTCGAAATTCCACACACACAATAATTTACCTACATGCATATGCAACCCCACCGTGAGCGCACCGGCTTGGGAGATCTCGACTCACGGGCCCCACATATCTAACTCTCACTTAGGTCCTAGGAAAGAATTTCCAATTAAATTAAGAACTTTCATGTTTTACTCTCTGTTTTCTCCGAACCCTAAGGTTATGGTTCCTAACCTTAACATTCCACTTTTCCTATACACATTATGCCATGTATATAATTTCCACGCAATTTATAACTCACAACAACGCAATCACAAACATGCAACACAAAATCGAACACAACATGAAGTACAATGCATGCAGTGGTCTAAACCCATCCCATGAACTGGTAGGTATTAGTGTACCTAAACTCCGATACCAAGCTATGACGCTGGTATCAATTTCACCACAAATGTACGGCGGCCTGGGTCCTGTCCCTCAAGCCCTCAGGGTAGTCGTGAGACCTGGCATGTCCCAATCACAAACTATGAAAACCTGTGTCTTATATCATGAGACTCATACATGAGTAAAATGACCATGTCGGGCCCATACATCCATACTCACAAAATATGACCAACTATATTACAATAGTTTCAAGAGTTAATTACACTCTTAATACAAAACATATATTAAAACTAGTTCGTTCTAATATATACACAAACAAGAATCACGCCATAGTCCTACTCGCCTCTCATACCTCGGCTCCTAAGGATCGCCGTCTATCCTGCACCGTCATGTACCCTGGAAGGGGATCCCACGACGATGAGCAAATCCCAAGAGGAGAATGACTCTATAAGGGTTATCTCACCTAAAATGCAGCACTACGTAATGACATCAAAATAAACAAACATCTGCGAATCATGTATATCCCTACTTGAATGTCTAGCATGTCATGGATGAGAAATGTGACCTAAATTCTATCCCATATCCCGAGTCCCTCATCGACTTCTACACACATGCAATTTGTCAAGTGTGAATCCATCATTTTCCGATGACAACCCAAGATTACTCTTGATCTTTTCATTTTTCATTTACAACCATACGCCTCGAGTCCTCACTGACTCCCTCAAACATGCATTTTTCCATGAATGAAAACCATTTCCAAACAAATGTATTTGTTTTTACCCGTGGACAACCCTCCGATATAAATAGTGGCCACACTCCGATAATCTATTTTGTGGACAACCCTCCAATGTATATCATCAATCAGTATACTCCGATCGACGATACAGGCGGACAACCCTCCGATGTATATCAATCGGGCATACCCGCCGACACGCAACCTCCTGGCGGCATCAATTGGCCCGTCCCGACGCATTGATATTTTGTGATGCAAACCCTCCGATGTATATCAATTGGGTATACTCCGAAGGATCATGGCTGTGTGGACAACCCTCCCCATGTATATCAACTGCATACTCCAATGATTGAAATTATATGGACAACCATTGTGAGTGGACATACTCCGATAAATAATGTTGTTTGTCAACCCTCCAAATAATTCTCTCAAGAAACTACCTCATGCACTCACTCCTACTGTTCTAGGGTGCCCCTGTGCATATGAAATGCCATGAGCCATTTCCATGTCCTTAACCCGTGCGACTCATTTGGACGTTGTCCTATTAATCGAGTCCACTAATCAACACCAAACGCAATGTTGATCCACAACCGTGTACTCACGACACACCAAATAACACTCCAACACAAAGGTCGATCTCAACCATGCACCCTGAAGCGTTATATGTTTTTGGTGCAATGCACAATGCAATTTATCACCCTCATTCATACCCATACTACACACATAATGATAGAAACTGAGTATGTGCATACATACTACGATCATTTGATATTCATATTGCTGTCTATACAAAATCTAAACTGGGCTGAGGTTTAATTCAAGCATACATTAACATGTCATATCTCACACCGCATGTTATTCATACAAGCAATAACACACAACAACGGCCAATTCGCCTTCATCCAACGTGGTACCTCACGGCCCCTTCACAATCATGAACCTGTTTGGTTCCAATCATCCATACAACATCAAAAACCATAAAACCTAGAAACTTTTAGTTTCCAGTTCAAACCCCAACCCACCATAGTCTTGGACTGTGTGAAACTTGTCATAGAAATCCTCTAACCTTCAGTCCCAAGTTTTTGGAACTAAACCTTATGGCCTCTCATGGCCTCCCATAGACAACCCACACAATTTTAAAGCCTTTACGCTTAAAATAAGCCGAGTAGAAAAATTACCTACCCAATACAATGTCCTATAAAATGTCATGCAATGGTCATGTCAAAACCCGGCTATTTACATTGACACAACAAAGCAACTTGCACACCTGGTGCAATACATAGGTTTTTAGCAAGGTTATGGTCATCCACTGTCCTAAATAGGAAAATGAATAGAAGCTTGACTCAATGAGCTTTCCATAGAGTCTAAGAACACCCAAAACGGAGTTCAGATTGAAGACGCATGACCTTCCAAAGCCGGGAGGTCATTGATGAGCCGCACCCTTCCCGAGCCGACCCACCCCACCCGTCCCTCGTCGACCTCGCCTCATCCAGCCGCTAGTCCCAACACCCACTTCTGCCATCAATAGGAATATGGATGGAATCTTGACTCATCGGGATTTACAGAGCTCAAGAACACCAAAACGGAGTCCTGACGTAATGCCATGACCTTCCGGGCTGGAGGTCACACATGAGTAGGCGTACTCTTCCGAGCCGACCTACTCCTACTCCGTCCTACCGACCTGCCCTATCCGGCTTACCCCAGCACCCACCGCCATCAACAATAACATGGATGGAATCTTGACTCACTGGGCTTTCCATAGAGTCCAAGAACACCCAAGCTATGACCTTCAGAAGTTGGAGGTCACACATGAGTAGCTAGCCCTTCCCTAGTTGACCTACCCGACCTGTCCTGGACGACCTGCCCTATCCGTCTAGCCCCAGCACCCACTGCCATCCAAAGACATATGGATGGAATCTTGACTCAATATGCTTTCCATAGAGTCCAAGTACACCTGAAATGGAGTTCAGACGAAGAAGTTATGACCTTCCGAAGTTAGAGGTCACACGTAGTTTCTAAACGCAACTGGGAAATGAATCTCTCTAGCAATCGACCTCATTGAATCGAATTTCACAAATTCGACTCTACAAATTCGACCTCTACAAATTGACCTCTACAAAGCTGGACTTACAGCCTGATCTCTACAGCTCGGGACCCCACAGTTGACCCCTACAAATTTAACCTCAAGCTAACCCTCTCAAGTAGGCCGACCTCACATCCCGATCTCCCACAAATCGACCCCATAGCCCCGACCTCTAAATTGACAGGACTGGTTCAGGGTAAAGGATCTTCATAACTCAAGCTTTATGAGGTCCAAATTGAGTAATTCAAAAGTCTAACATTAATTTCACTGATGTGGATATAATTTACCTGAAGGACTCATTGCCAAATTGCCTTTATTTCCCACCAAAAAACTAGTTCTAAGGTCCGGTTAATGCATACTATCACAATATAGCAGCTTCCCATGGTTCAAAATTCAACCAAACATTCCCCTTAGGGCAAGACAACCAACACCGTTATGCATTTTAGCCATAACATATAAAAATGACTCACAAGGACAATTACTTAGTCCTAAACCTAATCCTCGCACGTTAGAAAAAATCCCTGAATTTAACACACTCCGTCCTGTCTGGGATTCGCTTCACATGGCCACTCACGGCCTCACACAACCAATGCCATTGAATGACCCTTAGATAAGGATTAAACAAGTAGGAGAAGATCTCTACCTCTCGGAGTTTGTCGAAACTCCTCAACTCCGGTCTCTATGCAAAGCCCTTGTCATGAGGATGAACTCTTCCTCTTGCTCCGCCTGAAAACGCCGGTCCGATCGCCGAGAAACTTAGAGAGAAGGTGTGGAGCCTCCTAGAACCTCTTCCCTTCCTTCTCTTTCTTCTCCTTTTCCCTCCTTTTCCATCTAATCTGTCACTCAAGGTCGGGTCAAGTGGGATGTCCTCTCACTTGCCACATGTCCACTTCTAAGTGGCCACCTTGGATTTTACCTTATCCCTTATCCATTTACCATAGATTTCCACCCAATCACATGTTGCCATATGCCTTCATGTAGTCCCACTTGAAATTATGTTTATTACCTCAAAACTTGACACAAGGCTCAATGTGAGTAACTCCACACCTTCCTTAGAAAATCTGGATTTTTTGGGGTTTTACATTCTTCACCCCTTAAAAGAATTTCGTCTTGAAATTCCACACACATACACATTAATTTACCTACATGCATATGCAACCCCCACCAGGAGCAGAATCGTTGAGATCTCTGACTCACAGTCCTTACATATCTAATCAACTCTCACCCTAGGTCCTAGGAAAGAATTTCCAATTAAATTAAGAACTTTCATGTTTATTTCGTTTTCCGAACCCCTAAGGTTATGGTTCCTAACCTTAACATTCCACTTTTCCTATACACATTATGCCATGTATATAATTTCCACGCAATTTATAACTCACAACAACGCAATCACAAACATGTGCACAAAACCACAACATGAAATACACGTATGCGTTGGTCTAAACCCGACCCATGTAACGGTAGTATTAAGCAGGCTTCCAACCTCGATACAAGCTATGACGTCGGTATCACCACTCACAACAAATGGCGTGGCCTAAACCCATGTCCTCAAGCCCTAGGTAGTCATATGTCACACCCCATTCCGGGTCCGACCGATTGGCGCATCCGAACCGGAAAGTTCGGTGGGCGCTGACCATATACCGACTCTTTACCCGATTTTTTCTAAAGTCGAATCCTACCTCCGTGGGTTATGGCCCACATCTTATAACATAATCAAAATAGTATATACAAATCAAAAGAACTACCAACGGAGTGGTGTCCATCGTGACACATATAACTCGAGTCCCATTTTCTATACATATATTTAAACAACTTTACATTCCACCATATATTCCAGAGCGCAGACTCACTGGGTGGATGAACCCCTTACTCGTGTGTCAGCTCAAATTCGTATGCTGGGATGTCTCGATGTCTTCCGCACCTACACCTGATTAAAACCCCGTGCTAAGCTTTTTACGCCTTTAGCTGGAAACATATCTTATATTTAAACACAATACATAACAATAACGTATATCGTAATCTTCCTAAATTCATATAATCCAAATGTATAACAGCGATCATATTCATCAAACTTAGACATATACAAATAGACAAGGCATCCACTGCCTTTTACATATCACGACTTTCTTTGTGTGTTTTCGTGTCAAGCCTCTGTTCATGTCATCGACATAATTCTATCTACTCAGACTTTCATACCCTAAATTAACTCTTACATCTCCCATAGAGTATAGCCCACTCGTGACTCGAACTTATACTTATAGCAAACTTATACTTACTCATCTTACAATTTATGGCAGAGACTTGCTATTCTTATTCTAACTTATACTTATAACCTTCTGATCTTATACTTACACTTATCTTACACTCATGCAGTGAATGTATTCTTATTCATCCCTCCCAGTAGTGACACATACTTATGTTTAGACGTACGTATACTCTATTCTAAATCTCCAAAGGACATATGATTGCGGACTTACACTGCTACTTTATCTCTGACTTATAATTATCTCGTATCTCCCGCAAGCGACATCTACTCTGAACTCGTCGACCGATACTCTATCCAGATCTCTCGTAGAGCTATATTAACTTATGCTTATACAAAGGTACTTAAACACGTATCGGCATTTATATCTATTTCAGATTCCAGTGAAATTTATTGTAACTCCTATACTTTCATCCCATTGCACTTACATATGTTCTGAGGACCCGTAGGTATCACGTAGATTACTTTAACGTATACCGGTATTACTGCATCCTTATCCTTATACGAAAGTACCCATAGGTATTACTGAGTTTAATCAGCATTGCAGGCACCCAGAGGGTACTACATAACTTATTTTAGTACTCAGATCTTATACTTGTCCTACGAGCCTATCCTTGTCTTACTTGATCTTCTACTTGTACTGGCTGTAGCTTATTATGATATTTCCTGATCCATCCCGATATTACTGAGCACATATACATGTATTTTCTGATTTTATACATGTATTACGGTAACTTATACATGTTTCTCGTGATCTTATATATGTCTTAAGGTAGTATATACTTGTCTTACGGATCTTGATTCTTGCGGCGAAGGTGACTCAGAGGCATCATGAGTCGGTCTGATCAGGATCATATCACATACAAGGTCAGATCAAATTTCTATAGATAAAGAATATTAGTCTTTCTGTGAAGTACGTATCACGTATCATTATAATTAAGTAACCGTAGTTACGACCGGACTTATACTTTATTTTACGTAACTCAGACTTATTTATCGGGAGCACGAGTACCCGCAGGTACTCACCGAGCTTATACTTATTTTATCGATACGAGTACCCTTAGGTACTACCGGACTTATACTGGCGATCGGGACATCGAGTACCCAAGAGGTACTCACTGGACTTATACTTATTCCTGACCCCTCGTAGGAGTTAAGCAAAGTTTCTTCCTTGCGTAACTTATTCTTATAAATGCATCGATGTTCATTCGGGACTCCCGTAGGAGTTACATAGCTTATTCTTATTCGTAACTTATAATTATAACATTTATTATCATCTGTGACTCCCCGAGGAGTTACAGCAGCTTAATCGATACAAAGATACATTCGCATCTTTTACTCTTATTCTTTATTCGTCTTATCATATGTCCTGTCTCGACTACCTAGACCAATCATAAGAAATGAGGCAGGATGCAAGACAATAAGCACCCGAAGGTACACACAAGACTGGGTGCCGTGAGCACCGCACGTGACGTGGCCCGCCCACGCAACAGAGGTCGAGCACCAGCAGTGCCTGAGCACCGATCAGACGTGCTCGCCACGCAAACAGGAGTGCCGTAGCACCAGCAGAAAGACGAGCACCGACCAAGGACGTACCAAGCCATGCAACAGAGTTCCGTGAGCACCGCCAGGAGTGCCAGCACCAATCAAAACGCGTGGCTAACCACGCAAAGAGGAGTGCCGTAGCACCATCGTGGAGCGCCACCAACAAAGTGCCGGCACCAAATGTGATCGCCCACTCATTCATTTTTCTGGGCCCTAGGTAGTCATATGATCATATGTCTTTCAGAACTCATAACCTATCTTTATTACCTTCTGTGTTCATGACATATTGCTTTTCATGTTCATATTCATGTTTCAGTTCATTTTCAGGTTTCATATCATATTCAAGTTTCATGCTTATTCCATATGGCATTTCAGATACTTGTACGGTATGATGCCTATCCACACATCATTCATGTATTCTTGTTCCTCGATGAATCAACTTTACTTAGAAATTGGAACTATTCCAACGGATCATCCAAAACTCAAGTTACAAGATTTTCATGCCGACTACCGTTTAATTCAAAGATTTTACCCGAGAATAGTTTGCAAGGCCCATTTTCCAGTGCCTTGTCTCCATATTTGACACTTATTCTTTTGTGTAATCCTTGCCTTAGCGCGCGGCGCTCTCCTCCAACCCGAATCACCCAAATCGAGCACTGAACTTCAAGATACGTCCGAAACAACTCTACTACTCTATGATCAAACCGGATGCAGAATCGGGTTTACACATGGCCCCACTTTGAGGAATTTTGGGGCCACTTAGAGTCATAATTTGAAGATTTCTATTTCTATATCATGGCTTCTCAAGTTTCATTTTAACCAAGAACTCAATCACTCAACCTGGACGTAAACGAAAGAAAGTTTACTACTAAAATACTAAAACCTGGGCTCGTAATAGGAACAGAGTTAACACATGTATGGTAATACTTTCTGATGTACCGGCACATGTTGGCCCAAATGACTAAACCTAAATATGTACCGGTACATGTTCAAGGTGTACCCGATACATGTCAATGGGTGGCCGCCCAGAATGTGTGTTTTTCTCACATTTTTCCATACTTTGCTACCCAATTCAACTCTATGCTTCAAACACACATCAAAACCATTCCATATTTATCTTGTAACCTCTTTTCTACTCAATTCCTCTTTCAATACTTATCTTATTTCAAAGACCTATCATGAATTACTTCAAAAACCATTCTAATATGGTTTAAGACCCATACACAACCCAAATATGATGATTAGTTAGGGTTTATTCTAAACCCTAACTCAATTACTCTCAATTAACCCATGAATCCAACTCTAGCAGATGATTCTATAACTATCTTGTACCATATGGGGGTTTTACTCAAACTCTATTTTCAATACATCTTTGGTTAGGATGAAATCCTAACAAACCCTAGGTTTGAGGCAAGATAATAACCATACAAAACCAAAGATCCATACAAAATCTCATAGAATCCATAATCAAGGTTAGTTTCCATACCTTTAATCTTCCTTTTTTCTTCTCTTCTCTTCTTCTTCTCTTCCTGTTCCTCTTCTTCTCTCTTTTCCTCTTCTCTTCTCTCCCTCTCTACGGTTCTCTCTTTTTGGAGACCAAATTGGTCTTAATCCCATGTTTGTTAAGGTCATGTTTGGCCAAGTCAAAAACTCATTTTTTTTTGTTTTAACTTTTATTTTTGCAACTTAGTCCTTCAACTCTTGACTATTTGGCTTTCAATTTCCCATTATGTTGTTTTGGCCTCTAATCTTCTAGGAATTACACAACAATTCCTATTATTTCTTCTTTGGCCCATAGTCTTTTTCTTAAATTATGACTTTTAAGCCCCTTGACAAATTCAATTTTCATTCTTAAGTCTTGTAAATTTTCTGTCTTCTGCTTCCATGTTTCGCATTTAACTCACGAAACATTCAAATTATGCTTACAAAATACCCTAAATATGTCGAAAACTACTAGGGTATATTTTGGGGTGTTACAATATACCTATGCTCTGATACCATGCTATGACGCCCCGAAACCCGAGGGTCTCGTTGACTACCTTCAACCTACGAAAACCTGTGTCTTATATCATGAGACCTATACATGAGTAAAATGACCACATCGGGCCCATACATCCATACTCACAAAATATGACCAACTATATTACAACAGTTTCAAGAGTTAATTACACTCTTAATATAAAACATATATTAAAACTAGTTCGTTCTAATATATACACAAACATTAATGCTATACCGGTCGCTTCCATACTTTCGCCTCTAAGGATCGCCGTCTATCCGCACCGGGTCCCGGTGACCAAAGGGATCCCACGATCGATGAGCAATCCCAAGAGAATGACTCCTACAAGGGTTACTCCTACCTAAAATGCATTACGCAATGGCATCCAAACAAATGTGTCAAACACTGCTGAATCATGTATATCCCTACTTGAATGTCTACATGTCATGGATGAGAATGTGACTGACCCTATCCCATATCCCTAGTCCTCATCGGCTCCCTTACACATGCAATTTGCCAAGTGTGAACTACTGTCATTTTCCGATGACAACCCAAGATTACTCTTGATCTTTTCATTTTTCATTTACAACCATACGCCTTGAGTCCTCACTGACTCCCTCAAACATGCATTTTTCCACAATGAAAACCATTTCCAAACAAAGGTATTTGTTTTTACCCGTGGACAACCCTCCGATATAAATAGTGGACACACTCTGATAATCTATTTTGAGGACAACCCTCCAATGTATATCAATTGGGCATACTCCGACGATTGACATTATGTGGACAACCCTCCGATGTATATCAATTGGGCATACTCCGACGATTGACATTAACCCTCCGATGTATATCAATTGGGTCTGCTCCGACGATTGATATTTTGTGGACAACCCTCCGATGTATATCAATTAGGCATACTCCGATGATTGATATTGTGTGGACAACCCTCCGATGTATATCAATTGGGCATACTCCAATGATTGACATTATATGGACAACCCTCCGATATTGTAGTGGGCATACTCCGATAAATAATGTTATTGGTCAACCCTCCGAAAAAATTCTCTCAAGAAACTACCCTATGCACTCAATTCCTACTGCTCTAGGGGTGCCCCGTGCATATGAAATGCAATAAGCCATTTCCATGTCCCAACCCGTGCGACTCATTTGGACGTTGTCCTATTAATCGAGTCCACTAATCAACACCAAACGCAATGTTGATCCACAACCGTGTACTCACGACACACCAGCGAACACCTAACACAGTGTCGATCTCAACCATGCACTCCCATGTTATGCGATGTTTTTGTGCATGTACAATGCAATTATGCCATTGCCTATTCATACCATACTACATATATAATGAGAACTATATGTGCATACATACTCATGCATCATTTGGATATTCATATTAAGGTTCATACAAATTCCAAATCAAATATACGAATTCAAGCATACATTAACATGTCATATTCACACTGCATGTTATTCATACAAGCAATAACAAACAACAAGGTCACAATCTTGACTCCATCCAATGTGGTACCACGCCCCTTCACACCGTGGAACCGGGCCAGTTCCAATCATCCATACAACATCAAAAACCATAAAACCTAGAAACTTTTAGTTTCTAGTTCAAATCCCAACCCACCATAGTCTTGGACTGTGTGAAACTGGTCATAGAAATCCTCTATCCTTCAGTCCCATGTTTTTGGAACTAAACCTTATGGACTCTCATGGCCTTCTTGTTGACTTTGAACCAAAACACATGTACAAGAGTAAATCATTTTAAATTCTGGTTTTGACCCAAATTTACTGCAAGTGCACAGGTCGACAAGTAATAAATTGGATTTAAGTCCGTATATCAACTCTGGGTCAGAGATCTCAAGAATTCTAGATCAACCACCTGACCACTCAAGCTCCATACTCATTTGAACTATGACATGATATGGTGTTTCAATAAAAGTCAGAAATATTCTATTATATATAAAAAAATGAACAATCAAATAACCTAAATCTAAAGAATACTGAATAAAGAATAGATAAGAAAATAAATGGAAACTCGAATAGTCATCGTTTAGAGTAATACATTAAGATCAATGCTATTGTGAAGTATCAATTCCCGTTGTTAACTCGTTAATTTTACTCTCAGGTATTTCGATTTTTAACTGCCTAAGGCTTTTAGTAGTGCCAGCCGGATCTCTTAAACTCACATTTCATTATCTAATTTTTCCCGGCTTCGAATACAGTGGAATGAGATAACTACTTTAAAGGGACTTCCTAAATCCTGCATTTTTCTTTTGCAATACTTCATACCCATTTCCATCTGACCGTGAACCTTATCCCAAGTTTATCTAATGCAAGGATATACAACTTCCAAGTTACTCTTCCTCAAAATTAAATAGATCACCCTCTCCTCGATTAGATCTCACTAACACGAGATTGGCTTTACAATTCGAATTGAGGTGGAAATCCTCAAGCCATGAACCGATAACCTATTCAACCTATTCTTGATTTCAAGTGAGAAGAGGATTTATCAAGTAAACTTACAAGCTCATCGATTCTAATAGCAGGTTAATATACCTTCAAAGAAATGTTCATAACTCCCAGGATTGTCATCTCTGTGTCACTCAGAGGACCTCCTTGAAATCAGAGCAATGAAACAATTCTTAACGGGTATAAGAAACTGATATTCAGATCAAGAAAAATTTAACCCAAAACTGAAAGTAAATTCATAAACTGAAATTCGCAATTTGCTGGAAACAACTACAGGAAAGATAATTTCTGACAATAGCATTCACTTAATGGAAGCTGGGTTCACCATCGGACCATACACTACAAAGATTCTCCGATCATGAATAACCCGGCGATTATGAAACCGGAGGTTCACTCCAGAAATTGTCCGAACTTCAAACATTTCAGTAGTAATTAAAGAAATGAATTATGTATTCAAATTTTCGCAAACGACATATCCACCTTAAAAGAAACGCAAATCAAAACTATAAATCTAATCTAATCTCTAGCTATCAACAATTAAGAAAAGAAAAGAAAAGAAAAGAAAAGAAAACTAAAAGAAAAATAAAGAAAAATGAGCCTTCAAACACTGCATCTCCTCGCCCCGTGTCGCCAAGTCGCCTTCATCCGGGGTAGCCGCGTGATTTATAGGGTTTCAATCGGGCCCTAATCCCAATGTCTTTTGTGGATTTCCGTTAGCCGCCCAAACTACCTTCGTCGCAGAATCTTCGCTTCCTCACGTGACATCATCCATGTCGCGACATCAACTTACGTCTATGTAGGCTTGAACTGGTCATTCATGATGTCGCGACATCAATATCTTCGTCGCTGAAGATCTTCTCACGCCTTCTCGCGCTTCTGGATATTGCTCCCGATGTCGCGACATCAATCTCTTTGTCGCTACATTAACTAAGATGAACCGCGAATTCAATCGGATAAATGCTCGATGTCGCTAATTCTAGCCCCTGGTCGCGAATATCACTTTATGTCTTTGCAAGGTTTCAATCGTTTCCTCCGATGTCACGAATCATCGACATCCTCACGCGACATTAGCTCAAGTCTTCGCACTTTTAATCCGACTTTCATGATGTCGCTGACAATCTCTTTGTCGTGATATCACCATGCCTTTGCAAGTTTCCATTGATGATTCATGTTGTCGCGACCTCGATCCCACGCCGCGACATCTTTTTATGCTTTTGCATGTTTCAATTGTTCTCTCCTGATGTCGCGACATCGATATCTTGTCATGAATTCTACCAAGTCATCCAGCCTTCAATCGATAAACGTCGCGATGTCGCGACATCAACTGTCGCGACATCATCTTACGGAACCATAAAAGTTTCAACCGGGTCGCCATGTCAAGCCGCGACATCAATCTCGTCGCGACACGCCTTTGCGTCTCTGGAGTTTTCACTTGATTGTTCCTGATGTCGCGACATCAATATCTTGTCGCGACATCACTTTATGGCTCTGCAGCTTTGAACTGGTTCTTCTTAGTTTCGCTGACTCGACTTTGCCGCGACATCACTTTGGGCGAATCGCACCTTTAACCGAAAGCAAGTCTCATGTCGCGAGCCTCGATCTCCGTCGCCAAATCACTTTATGTCTCTCGAGGCTTCAACTAAGTTGTGCTTTGATGTCGCTGAATCTGGTCCTTCCGCCGCACAATGTCGTCACACAAGCCATTCTTCACTGGTCATAGCGGTCTGTGTGCTTCTCCCGTCGCGACCTCCCGTCTGTCGCGACACAACCTCTCGGGCCGCGACATCACAGATGCTGTCGCGACATCACTCCTGAGCTTCGCCCAATCCCGCCGCCTATCTTGTGAACCATGTCACGACCGCATCAAATTTCCTTTTCCCGATGTCGCGACCACAACCGGGCCGTGCAAACCCCCCAAACCGCAACATCATTTAACCGGGCCAGCTTATCGCTTGCTATTTCCTCGCATTTACTCCGCCGCTGTCGCTTTTTCACTCCGCATTTTCTTTCTTTATACTCCCGTACTAAATGATTTGGTGAGTTTCTTCATATTTCAAGATCTTAATTATTCATTTTTACATTGAAATCAAACAGAAAAATGTACTAAAAATAGATGACTTTTAAGCTCATCAAACTCCCCCAAACTTAAAGTTTTGCTTGTCCTCAAGCAAAGAAAAAGAAAGATTTGTTTGTCCTCAAACAAAATAAAAGAAAATTTTTAAGGACATTTTTCTCGGTTCGTTTCGCAAAGGGTATTCAATTTGAATTGAAATACAATGTATGCATTATTTTCTCTCAGACATTTAGCTTTAAGTCCAGTTTCAAGGTTAGTTTCTCATTTTCATATAGTATACAAAACAAAACCGTTGAAATTGTGTTTTACAAACAACATAATCATTAGATCCCGTTTGAATAATGTATTATTTTCCTTTCTCATTTTCATACTCGAGTCAATTAACTCCCTAAAGTCCTTCACATTTTTTATCAAGCTTCCATATTTCCAAATTCCATATAAGTTTGTTTTTTCATATTGATCTCCACTAATGTAGGTGATTTCACCTTCAAGATCAATCAGGTCTTTTGGGCTTATGTATTGTTAGGCTTGCAATGGGTAGACATGGAAGGAATTTTTTAGGTTTAAGATTACCCCAACCTTTTCTCCTCTTCCACTTCTTATAGTTTAATAAACTCCCAAACTTCATAGTTTTGGGACATCTCTTTTGATTTCTTCAATTCGTAACTCGTATGCCCCTATTTCTCACTGTAATTTCACCGGGGAATTTTCCTTTGTTTGTCACCGCCCGTGATAGTGCAATGTTTTAACTTTTTGTGCTTTCTAACACTCTTAGCTAACCTCGGTTAGTAGCTCCCCATACCGATGGCATTAGGGTACTAGGTGTTGAAACACCCCTAAGAACTTAATTGTTCAAGAGAGTTAGCCACAAGATGTTCCCATCCCTAGAAGCCTTCTTTTCTATTGCATTTTCAGTTCTTGCCTTTTTCTTTTCATTCCCTTGAAGTTCCTCAAAAGCATATACTCCCCCAACTTCATTTTCTTCTCTCTTCTCGACTCGGGTAATCATTGGTTCCCATCGGGCTGATTGATTTTCGACGGGTCAGGTTTCCATTGGCTTATTTTTGAAAAACGCCTTGTTTGGCCTAATTCTCTGAACTAAGGTATATGCATCAAAGATATTAATGTGGATGGCTGTAATGGCTCAAACTATCCAAGAATGGCCTCGCATCATCTCTCATACCGTATCACCTAGGATTTCTGGCCTCAATCAATAATCTAACAAATTCTAGAATCTGGATTGAATCAAGCCAGACTAACCATAAGGAGTATCTTCGACTCATTTTATTGATGAGTAGTTGGGTTAATTGATATCTGCTGTGTTCCTCGACTCTATTGTTCATACCACAAACTCAAAAATATGTTTTGTTCCTTCTATTGTATTACTTTCTCTCTATTCTGGACTTATCGCTTATATATAAGTAACTTTTGCACCTGTGCTCTTAATTAAACTCGTATTCATTTTGTCCTTATTCTCAATTTTTCCAAGATTTCAAATTTTTTATTTCCTAATCTAACCGGCTTCATTCAATTAAGCTCATGACATCTCAGCAGTTCTTATTCGAACTATTTCCTACTTTAATTTCCTAATCATGCAACCACAAAGCAACACAACATTGAACAATCAAATTCAAAATAGCACACAACAATTCAATTTAAATTTCTCATTTTATTTCTGATTCATTTGCAACTGTTGGATACTAATAAATAATGGATATGACGGTAAGGAAGGTTAAAGCAGGAGAAGGTCTTATTTTTTTCTTTTCGAAGTGAGTAGCAAAATATTGGGGGATCCATGTCTAAAGTATTCATCCGGGAATGAAGGGAATTTACTTCCTTCTTTCCTTTCTCTCTTCTTGGTTTCCCCCACTCGTTTCTTCAATGAAAATCTCATTAGAGAGATCAACTTTCTTGTTCAGCGCATCCTGCCTCTCCCCCAAGCCATTCATTGTATTCTCCATTTACCATGACCTCACAATTTTGGGAGAGGTTGTTGTTGATCGATCCAAGTTCCCACCATTCTTTCATCAGAGGACTCTCGCTCTCGCTCGGTCTCTATCATTCAGCCTTTATTTTCAAAACTCCTCCTCAGAAAGACTGCATAGAACTTGAAGCCCCTTGATCCGCTCCCAAATTTGGCTTCTTACTCAGATTCTCTCTTGATCAATGTTAGTAGCTGAGAATCACGCCAACCGATTGTTATAAAAAAAGCTTCATGACTTAGTTCGAAGTCAGAATCAGATTGCGGGATCTCTTTCCTTCATTTCTTTTTAAACTCTTCCCTCATTCGCCTAAAATTTTTCCCATTTGTTCCTTCTTTCGTTAGTTCTCTTTCCACTCAAGAGTTCCTTCTTTGTAGTTCCACCTCATGCTCCTTTCTTTCTCTGCCTCTCGCCTCTTCCTCCCACCGCTGGCCCTTCTTTCAATTCTTTTTCATACATGCCTCTCCGGTAATTCGCTAGTTCCATTCCTCTCTTTCATCTATTCTCGCATAGAACTCGAGATTTCCAGCATCAAACCTGCTCTCTCGTACCCCTCGGGAGCTTTCTCCATGCTGGAAATTTCGTTCTCGCATGTGGAGGAGAATCAAGCAAGGGGATGGAGAAGCCCATTGACCGCTCTATCCCGCCTCATTGTCTCGCAAACATGTAATCATTGTTGTCAGTGAGTTTTCCTCGGGTGCTCGCTCCTTGATCAAGAACCCTCCGAGTCCCCTTTCTTCTCGTCCTTCACTGGGGGCTTCACCTTTGTTCTCACCAAGACCCCTTTTCTTCCGGGTTTCGTCCTCATAAACTCACGTAAGGCGGTGAAGATCCGGTACTTCTTCTTCCGATTCCCATATTCCTTTCACCCACTCTTCAAACATAGAACAAAGAAGTGATCAGGGCCGGGTGAGGGATAAGACCTCTTTTGTTCCCTTCATGATACCTCATGATAGAATTCTCAATAACAACTCCTACATTGATCTTGTATCCCTTTAGGATGGCATACAGCAACACAGCTTCTTGTTCTCTCACTATGCACACATGTTTTGTTGGAACCAAAACAGAAGCCAGGAAGTAAAACCATACCTTTGCTTCCTCAGTGAGGCTTCCCCTGTCACGTTTCGCCTTCCTTCTTCTTGGATTTAGCTGCACCCAACAACATTAGTGAGCTTCGACAACCCTTCCAAGATCCGGCTTCTTCCAAAAGTTTCTCGAATTTGGGAACCGTGCTTGTGCACGCCAAGCCATAGGCCTCGTTGATGGCCTTAGCTTCATATGAAACCTGCATCTCTCTAACAAAAACCGCTCCATCCTTCCTTCCTACCAAATTTGAATAAAATTCTCTACTGTCAGTACCGATTTTTGTGCAAGCAGACTCTCCCACCCTCTCTGCTCTATCATCTCCTTTGAAAAGTGAATGTGATTTTGAATTCCTCTCTCGCGATAAACCCTTGTTGTGCTAATATTTCTTCCACTGAATACGCTTCATTCGACACGAATCTTCTACTTCTTTCCTTTTCTCATCTTTCCTTCCTTCTCGCTCTTTCTCGAGAAGTCACAGCTTCGAGTGTTTCGATGGCACCTTTCCGACCGCTCTTCCTGCTGAATCTCCTAACTGCTTCTTCTTGGTGAGTTTCTTCGTTGTTCATGTTCTCATAATCTCTGCCTAAGTCAGGGACTAAAGTGGAATTTCAGCCATTGAAACTTAAGAAAAGCTTTCGTAAGGGTCAGAAAGTTTGTGGTTTCAGGGTTGAGGATTCGAAGGAGGAAGAAGGTGAATGGCTATGTGGTTCGAGTGAATGAGAAAGTTTCCAATCACTTGCAATTCAATCAATGTTTGCGGGCTATTACTTATTAAAACATGCGCGACTTCACTTTTCAAGGCTTTTTTATTTCGAGATCATTTAATTCTAGGCTTTTTAAAGTGATCGAGTGGCAAATCGTCTTCTTATAAACGCTAGACTACTAAGTTTGTCGCGACATAACTAGGTTTTCTAGGAATTGTTTGATTTTCATGTTGCGACATCAATTTTTTTTTAATTTTTTTTTTTATTTTTCATTTTGAACTTAATTCTCTGTCGCGACTTCACAGTGGTGTCGTGACATATACCTTCTTCATTCAATACTCACCATTTGGGTTCTTTTCAAATGTGTCACGACATCAATGTTTTATCGCGACATCACTGATGTTGCGACCTAACCTTTCTGTCGCGACCTAAACCCTTAACTCAATGATCTCAAGAAACTTTTTCTCTTTTTGTTCCTAAACCTTTTAGACATTACTTCTGGCATCTTCAAGCAAAGATTTAACAAACAATTCAAGTATATCTACTGCACTGCTAGGATAAAGCTACCCCCTTTTCTCATGTTGTACTTCAAGTTGTTGGAATTGTTCCCGTGATTGCCTTGCCATTCATGTCTCTCGAACCTCATAAGTTTACTCGTGAATATTCAAGAAAAATCTAATTAAACTACAATTGATTTCTCGAAAATTAAATCTATCCTATAAAACAAATCTTACCTTAATTTAAGCAACTAAAGAAAAAATAGTTCAAAACTTAAACCGTAAATTAAATCCTTATGGGGTTGCCTCCCATTAGTCAAGCCAGCTTTGAGTCCCTAGTCGACTCTCGTTGTGGTGCTTCTCTTTCCTCTGAACCAAATTGAGTTCTTCATTTTCCCTCTCTTCCTCGTTTAGATAATGCTTTTAACCTCTCGGCCCATTGACCTTGAATTCTTCTCCAAGACGCCTCGTTGTCACCGCTCCAAATGTAGTACTTGACACCACAAAGGTACGCCCACTCTAGTCGATTTCAACTTTCCTGAAACAATTTCAGCCTAGAATTAAAACAAAATATAACTCCTCGTTCCCTCGTTCCGAACTCTTTTCTCAAAATTCTTTGATCATGCCATTTCTTTGTCTTTGGTTTTTGTATATTCTAGCATTATCATAGGCTTCATTTCACTTCTTCCAATTCGCATAGCTTGAGCAATCTTTTCTTCCTTTGCATTTTAAAATCGAAGTTTAACTTCTTGATGGCCCACATTGCTCTTGTATTCTAATTCCAAGAGGTAGATGACATGGTTTGCCAAAACAATCGTATGGGGACATTCCAATGGGGGTTTTGTATGCGCCCCGTAAGCCCAGTGCATCATCAAGTTTGGACGACTGTCCTTCCCGCTGAGCTCACGTTTTTCAAGTATTCTTTCATCTCTCCCTGAAATTTCAGCCATCTACTGGGTTCGTGGATGATAAGCTAAACTCATTACATGCTTGATCCCATATTCGCCAAGTGAGTTTTTGGTAAATATTTTGCTTGGTAAGTGGGTTCCCCATCACTAATGATAGTTCAAAATCTTCCAAATCGCCAAAATATTCTTTTGCAAGAAACTCACAACCTGTAGATAGCATCATTCCTCGGATAGCCATCGTTTCACCCATTCGGGAAACGTAATTCCATCGCTATCGTATGTATAGGTTTCCAAATGATGGTGGGAAAGGTCCCATAAAATCTATTCCCCCATACATCAAAATTTGTATCACCATAATACCTTGAGGGGCATTTCATCTTCGCCGCCGATATCTCACCTGACATCTATCACACAATTTAACCCACTCAAGACACCAAGATAGTGGGCCACAAAACTCGATTGAGTATCTTGCGAGTCGTTTCTTTCTCCGAAAAATGTCCCCCATATGGTGATGCATAGCATTCATTGATAATGTTGCCTGCTCAATTTTCTCCGGCACACATCTTCTTATTATCATGTCCAAGACTCTCTTGAATAATATTGGTCATCCCAAATATAATACCCGTCGCTTCCAGTTTCCTCTTCTGTTGGTAGCTGAATTCTGAAGGCATTACTCCACAAGCCAGATAATTCACAATATCAGCATACCATGGAAGTTGGAAGGAAACCTTAAACAATTGCTCATCTGGGAAGTTCTCTGTTAACATCACATTTTCCTTTCATCACCGCTTTCTTTCACTCTTGACAAGTGATCACTATCACATTGTCACAACCCTTCTATCCTTGGATTTCCAAATCAAACTCCCGCAAATGTGCCAGCACTCCACCTTATCAATCTGAATTTAGCTTCCTTTTGACATCAAGTATTTTGATTGCCGCATGATCGCGTGAATTACCACATGGGGATCCTAAAATACCGCTTAAATTTTCACAAGCAAATACTACGGGGCTAGCATCTCTTTTTCAGCTTTGTTGAGTAGTTCTCAGGCTTCATTGAAGGTCTTACTAGAATAGTATATGGCCCCGAATACTTTCTTTTCTTGCCCCAACACAAATCCCATGGCAAAATCACCGGCATCACACATTATTTCAAATCCCTCGTTCTATCTCCGGTGCAACCATTATGCAAGCCAGACTAACTGGACCGATTCAAAAGCATCCTTGCAGGAGTCATCAAAATTGAACCTTGTATTTTTTTCCAGTAATCTGCATAATGGTCTGGCTATTTTTGAAAAGTCTTTGATGAATCTCCTGTAAAATCTAGCATGCCCCAAGAAGCTTCTTACTCCTTTTACTGTGGTAGGTGGTGCAAGAGTCTTGATAATGGATACCTTGGACTGGTCAACTTCTAGCCCGCAGTTAAATTTTATGCCCAAGAATAATTTTCCGTACCATAAAATGGCATTTTTCCCAATTCGTTAGTCGCTTGTCTTGGCATCTTAAGTACTGCTTCCGCATTGTTTAAAACATTGATCAAAGCTGATCCATACACGCTGAAATCTATCCATGAAAATTTCCATCACTTCTTCAACCAAATCTGAGAATATAGACATCATACACCTCTCGAATGTACCGAGCATTACATAACCCAAATGGCATCCTAAAGGCAAAGGTACCATAAGGGCATGAATGTGGTCTTCTGATCCTCGTGTGCACAGCAATCTGATTGTATCCCGAAAATTCCATCCGTAAAAAACAAAAGTGAGGGTTCGCTAACTCCGGCCCAACATCCGATCAATGAAGGGCAAAGGAATGATTCTTTCGGTGGCTGTGTTCGGCCTTTCCCCGTAATCAATGCATACCTCCATCCTGCCATCGTTTTTGGCTAATCGCTTTTTTCATTTCTCGATTACAAGAAACTCCCCTTTTCGGACCACATGGACTGGGCTCACCCAAGTACTGTCTGAAATAGCATAGATAAAAAACCAAAGATTCAAGAATTTGAGTACCTCCTTTCACTACTCCTTCATCACCTGGATTCAGCCCCTGGTGTTCCGCTGCATGGTTTTGAAGTCTTTTCTAGCAGACCTTATGTACGCAAATCATGGACTGGAGCACTTTCACCTCTTCAATGGACCAAGCTGAAGGACAGCTTCCTTAATATTTTCAGCAATCTTTGTCTCTCATCATCACCGAAGTCCGTCGAAATGATCACCGGTTTTTTCTTTGGTAATTCTAAGTAAACATACTTTAAATGACATGGCAACTCTTTCAAACTAGCCATTCTCGTGACCGGTTTCTCGATGAATTTCCTCTTTTCAATATTTTCCCCATCGGCTGCTTTCTGCTTGCCAAGCTCAACACGCTTTCTATAGAATGAACATCAAGCCAGATGGAAATTCGCATTGTGACATCTTCATGATAATCGGGAATTCATCTCTTTTCATTGATAAAACTGGAGGTTAAGCAATCATCATAACATCAGATTTGAAGTATAGACAAATCAGCTACATTGCAACTTTCCTTGTCTCTGCCTTATATTTTCGTACTTTTATCAGGTTAAAACAATGCTTCTCCAACCTCAAGGTAAGAACTCTCGCATGTCACTTTTGCATGTCAATCGGGGCAGCTCAAGGTAGCTAAGAATGGTCTTCTGATAAGCGAGGGTACTTGTGGATCTTAACTGCATGTCGAGTGATGAAGTCTCTTGGAAAGCAACCCAGCGGTGGCCGGTACATCTTGACGCCCGGGTTTTACCATCGATCATGCGCCATTTGAAGAGTAACGGTTGTGGGAGTAAGCTCCCCGAACTTAGTTTCTTAGCGACGGAAAGAGGCATCAAATTGATACCCAGCTCTTGAGTCACGAGAGCTTCCACGGAATTCAATTCCTTGACAATGCAAGAGTCGTGAAGCTCACGGGTCTTTCATCTTTCTTGGTAGTTCTTTTACGATCCTTTGCCGCGCAAGTGGCGGTGAGATTCACTATTCCTTCCTCTGCCATTTTCCTTTTCTTGCTCGGTATGTCCTTGAAATTTTGCATAGAGTGGCATTTGAGTTACCATGATAAAAGGCACATCACCCGATCTCGGCTCTGGAAGGTCTTGAGAACCTTCTGGCCTCCTCCATCCTTCGACTTGCGGCCTTTACAGGAAATGGAATTTGCGGGCTTTGATCCTTGGATGTTCTTCCTTTCTCTTTCTTTTCCTTCTCAGTTCCTCTTCCCTTCTGGTCTTGTTTCTTCTTCTTTGTTGTCTTTTTCTCTTTCATCTCTTGGCTCCTTCAGCATCTATTTGCACGACCATGCGGTCTTTTGGGTTTTCATATATCACTTGGAAGGCATCTTTCCTCGGCTTTGCGGGGGGTTATGGCCGGTACCCACTTGTGTCTCGAGGGTTCTTCGAGGGGATGCATTGGTAGTGTTAAAAATTTTAGGGTGGTAGCCGGTTGCTTCCCGGCTTCTACTTGAGCTTTTGTTAAGTGGAGGTTAAATAACTTCTTGTCATCTCCCATGAAGCTGCGACATCTGTTCTTGTGAGAAGCGATTGGGCCTCCTCCCGACCACGATATTTATTTTTTGTGCTCGATTCCTTCTTCTTCTTCTTCAGGACAACAGTGTATTTGTTGATAACCACAACGGAGGTTGTCCATTACCTTGGGCCTTATGAAGCCCCTCCACCATAAGAGAAATTCTCATGGTTCCTCAGTACTGGGTGATAATGTGCTGGAAGGTTAGTATTGGGTTTAAAATGGTAGTTTCTTGTTTACTTGAATAATTAACCTCTTCGACATCATAGAATTGTTCTTCGTTAGCCCTCTCGACACTTCCTTTCAATAACTCTCTTTGATGGCTCCTATTTCATGAGTTGTGTGCGTCTTTCTTTCTTACGCTTTTGTCTAACACATTGCATAGTACGCATCGACTTGGCCTCCATTGTTTGTCATCTTGCTCGCTCCATGATCCCCCTTTCCTACATTGTTTCTCTTGAAAGCTCGAAGGAGTTTTTCATATTACATTAGCAGTCTTCAATCGACTCTTTTGCACTCTTCAGCACTTTTCGTTTGAATGCTCCACGGCATGAAGCATCGATGATCCCTTTTGATATATCATTGAGAGGCATGATATCTGATGTCATCGAAAGAATCTTCGGATCATCCCGATACGTGGACGTCTTACCGACAGTTTAGTTTTCCCGAGGCTACATGCAGGGCTTTCATCTTCCCCTGGCGGAACCTGATGATTTCCCTCCTTCTTTCTGTGGTGAGAAATTTTGGGGAAGAATCTACCTAAGTAAGCCTCAGTAGCTCCTCCCAGTATCGACGAGAACCATATGGTAATGATTCGTACCATGTAGTGCGTATCTCTTAGAAAATGGGAATAGATGCAACTTGATGACCTACGGTCTTGCAGATTCAACTTCCTTTGTATTAGCCATCCACGAAATCTTCAGTGCTCGTTTGGGTCTTGATTAGGATGACCCAGTGGCGTCTTTGTTGAATGAATTATGTCAGTGCGGCTTTAGTTGAAATTATTAGCATCAAGCTGCGGTGTCGATTCTTGAGTATTCATCTGTATAATTGGTCTCAAGTCTCCGTTGTATCGGGCGATTGGAGGTCTTCTAGCTTCTTATATGTACCTCATCTGGTCACGCCTTTCATACGCCATGGTTGAGTTTTACGCCTTCTTTATCTTTCGAGCTTACAGTGTCCTCTCTAATTACGTGTCGGTGGAATCGGTCCGGTCTTTCTGTTCCTATGCATTAAAATTTTGTCACGATATCAAAACACACTTTCATTAATAGGATTAGTTTGGTCGACAAATATTTTCAATACGGTTTGTTAAAGATTAGTGGCCAAGCAGCCTTGCTTGAAAAATTATTTTGTTCTTTTCCTTTAAAATGTCAAATTAGTATTTCCTTCTTTCATCCCGAATATTGATTTGCCGGAATTCTTTGATCCCAATGAAACGGCATCATAAAACTTGTTGACTTTGAGCAAAACACATGTCTGAGAGTAAATCATTTTAAATTAGGTTTGACCAGAATTCACTGCCAGTGCACGGTCGACCAGTAATAGAGGTGGATTTAAGTCGAGATGCTCGATCCCACAGAGATCTCGAAATTCTAGATCAACTACCCAGACTACTCGACTCCATACTATTTGGTATGACATGATATGGTGTTTCGACTAAAAGGCATAAATATTCTATTATATATAAAAAAAATGAGCAAATCAAATAAGAAATCTAAAGAATAATGAATAAAAGAATAGATAAGAAAATAAATGGAAGCGAATAGTCATCGTTTAGAGTACACGTAAGATCGATGCTATTGTGAAGTATCAATTCTGTTGTTAACTCACATTAATTTTACTTGTGTATTTGATTTTAGAATACGTCGGGCTTTAATTAGTGCAATTTTGGATCTCTCCAAACTCCGCATTCATTATCTAATTTTTCTATTACTCTCGAATACGGGAATGAGATAGCTAACTTAAAGGGACTTCCTAAATCCTGGGTATTTTCTTTTGCAATACTTCATACCCATTTACGATTTGTAAATGTAAGACGAGAAATTCAATTTAGGAATAAGGGCAAAATCGTAATTTAATTACGAGAATTATAATTACGGTTAAAAATTAAAGTAATTAATTCTCTAGATCTCGGATAGTGAAACGGATTGCAGTTGGAATCGTCTGTAGTACAGCACGTAAATTTCGCGATTTCTTTGAGGCGGTCGGAGTTTAGCGCGTTTTTCGAGACATACATTTCGGTCATGAAGTAAATCGTTTTTCGATGCGACGAAAGGCGCATATAGCATGTACTCATGTACCATAAGTGGTATGAGTAGAGAAATGACGAAAATGGATGGCCGAGATAGTGCCGAATGTCAAAACTGGTGAAAGAAGGGAATTAATAAATAAAATGGATTAAATAAACTAAAGACAAAGAAATTTGTTGTACCGAATGAAAAGAGAGCAAAAGCGTGAGAGAGGAGATCCGGTAGCTTGCTGGAGCGAAAAATGGTGGTTCTAGGTGAAAGGTCCTCGCTTCTCTCTAGGTTATCTCATGTCCAGATGGTTGGATTTCGGCCAGGCTTGGGGAAGGTGAAACGTTCTACGGGAGGCGGGAGCTACGCGTGGACCGAGGTGCGAGTTTTTGACTAACTTTCAAGAGGTAGGATTTTCTCCCTACTTGCGTTTTATTCCCATTTTTAAAGTTTTGATGTTTCGGTTAGTTTGAGCGTGAGGGGCCGTTTGATCGATCCCGAAAGCATGGGGCGAATTGTTGAAATTATTGAAACCCATTTTAAGTAATCGGTGTAGGAGGGTTGCTCTGGACATTATGGAGTTCTTTGGTGATAATTTATTGAATAAATTCTGTGTTGATTGTATAAAGAGTAGGGAATGGTAGGTATGATCGATCCAGACTTGGGGCCGAAGTGTGGAATTGTTTAAATTTTTGGACAAGCGTGAACCTCAATAAAGCGTATGGGTATTTGTTTGGGTGTAGGTTGTGTTTAACTTGTGTATTAAATGGTTGTTTGGTATGCATTGGGCCGGGAATGGTAAGTGGATTTGAGTTCACTAAGTGAACTCTTTGTTTTGTGATTTACTAGGAATGATAAGCAGGGGGTTTCAACATTCACGGGAATGATGTTTGAAAATATATTTTTCGTGAAAATATGTGTTTGGTAAGTGATTTAAATTAAATTGCTCGTGTGTGATCATTAGCCCATGTGACTAATTTTGATGTTTTAGTGATAATTACATAACATGTTTGTGTGATCTAATTTTTATGCGAGTATATTCATGTTTATATATTTGCACATGTGATTAGGCCCGAATTGGGCGGCATACATGCATTCCATATGCCTTGGAACATCCTGGGAATATAGGAGTTAGTGCATGAGATGAATCTAGAGAAAGCGAGGTTCGGGTAGTCTAAAATGTAAATTATCGGGGTAGTCAAACTAAATAATATATCAGTCGGAGCGGCCAGTTGATATTTATTCATCGGTAGTCCTGGCCAAGAATATATCGGCCGTGGGATGATGATTGATATTTATTCATGGAGGGTAGTCCCTGAAGCAGTTAATATATATCAATCGTCGGGAGCGGCTGATTGATATATATTCATCGGGTTGCCCGCTAATAAATTAATAATTCTCATACGAAGGCTTGGCGAGTGTGAGAGAATCGATGAGGGCTCGGGATGAGTTGGTCCACGTCAGGCATTCAAAAGTAGGATCATGCATTTGCTTGAATGTTTGTTTAAGTGGAACATTGCACTGCACTTGGGTGGTGGTAGCCGGCAGGGCGATTCTCCTGCGAGCTTTAGCTCACCAGGTCGTGGAATCCCCACTTTGAGGTGGGAGCGTGCGAGGGGCAGCTCATCCCAGAGGCCAGGTGGATTAGAGCGGGATTGTGGCTTTGGCTTGGCTTGATATGTACATGTATTAAAATTTCTCGTCTTAATATATGTATTGTTTAAGAGCCGTAACTCTTGAAACTATTGGATATAGTTTGGATATGTGTTGAGCACGAGTTGATGGAGCCCCAGTGGTAGGTATTGGATCTCCTCTGTGCATATATTGTTGTTGATTGGGACAGGTTTATACAGGCTTTGTATTTGGGTGGAAGCCACGAATTTTTAAAGGGACTACACTTGATTTTCTAAAAATGAAGTGCAGAGTAACAGGATGACGATGGGACCGGTTGTCGTGATGGGACCGGACATGAATACCGGGAACGGACGTTGTCAAATTATTAGAATGGTTTAAATCTTTCGATAGATGACTCGGATGGAAGATTGAACTTAGATATAATCTTTAGAGATAAAAGGCCCATCATATGATCAACCGGATTGATCGACCGGTTCGTGAGATCACCCCGGAAGAATGCAGTTCGTGGTTCTGAACGTGTTTTATTATGATCATGTGGATCGATGATAGTTGAATCTTATGTGTTGGGCGTGTTGATATGTGACATGTAATGGTGTGGATAATGTGTAGCCAGGTCAGCATGAATATTATGAAACTCATTGGGTTACTCGGTGTCCTGGCGAAAAAAATTGAAAGAAAAAATTATCATTGTTTTGGCTGTCGGGAAAACAATTTCTCAGTTGGAAGAGATTGGAAAATCGTTGATAAATTGTGGATGAGTTAAACGAATAAATTTTATAAATTGTTGATGGAAAATTTTCAGGTTAAGTTGGAAAAACTCAAGATTATCCAAGATTATTATTGGATTATCGGATCGGAAAAATCGATTTTTCTGGTTAGTTATAGATCGAAAAATAGAGAAGATCGTTTTATCAGTTGATGGATCAGAAAAATCATCTGGAAGTCGGATCAGTTCTTAGTTATCTCTAAGTGTGATAGAGGTTTTGTGTATAATCAGTTAAATAGATCAATTAAGAGATCATTTTTGTATATTGTGAAGTGGGACATAATCAGCAGATCAGGTATTCCCATTCAGTATGGTATATATGTAGTGTGAATAAACATTAAACTTAAATGAATAAACGTAAATGTTTGTGAATGCTATAGAAGCGCGTAGAGTATAATATTCACATTGCATTCCATAATGTTTAATCCATTCTGTGAGAGCTAACTGCCGTGTGACAGCCTTATTGACCCTGCCAATATGCGACTTTATCTTTCAGTGACCATTGATGGACCAGATTTCTAATATCTCGACCTCAGTTTTGGATGGATCAAACTTCGATCATTTTGCGGATAATTAAATAGATATGTTCGTCATCAAATAAAATACTGAAAAAATTTTGATAAATCAGTCAATAAAATAAAATAAAATAATTTTGATAAGATACCAGAAAAGATAGGTATAAAGATTAGATTTTGAAATAAAATTTTGATTAAACTTCAAACTCATTACATCTTGTGAAGAATGATTAATATATGTGAATTATGTTATGTGAATAAATAATATAGTTTTATGTTATCGTAGGACTAACGCTCATGGAATTTAATAAGTTTGAAACTGTGATTAACGTGTTTGCGGTGAGTCCTCGCCGCCAGTGCGATCGTATGGAAAATGATGATCTTTAGATGGGACAATGACCATAAGGATTGGATCATCTTGAAGCGGTATGGATTAAGATTGCGCCGCCAGAAAAACCGACAGATGATTCCGTGGTTATTCAAATATTGGCATCTGTATTATGATTGACCGATGGATAAATGGTTCTTGTTGCCATGTAATGATAACCAATCAGCTAATGAAGACAGGTTATCAGAGAAGATCCACAGGTGCCGATGATTTGTATTCAGTGACAAATAGCCATTGAACGACCGACTTATGAGGTGACAGATCATGATGTTTTCTATCTGCAAATTGGCAGCGAGATGGTGGAATATGATAAACCTGGGGTTTAGGAATAATCGTATCAAGATCATTCTGGAATAAGATGATGACGATGATGGTTTCATCTGAATAGAGAAGATGTTAGAGGCTAATGGAGATTTTCGACGATGGAGATCAATTCATTTGCGTTCACAGCCAGAGGAATGGAGCTAATGGGTGGAATGGGCAGGTTGGGGACATGAGAGTATGATGTTGATCTTTGGATGGGGCGAGAGTAGAGCGATATGTGAGGTTGCAGTTAGGATCTCGGGGAACTCTACTCCTGATGGACACGAAGATTATGGACATGTCAAAGTTCGATGTCATCCTAGGGATGGGTGGCTGGTAACACGGGATGGATTATCGATTGTGAGCGTAGGAGAGTTAAGTCACCGCATGAGAGCGGTACTGTGGTGCTCATTGGGGAGACGAAACATGATATTTTCCCAGACAGTATATGAGAGTACAAGTCTTTAGGGACGGAGTTGTGGGTTGGTATGAGAGCACTTTACGAAGGGCGGTGAACGAGCTTAGATCTACTTGGTAATGTGGGTTTGTGGATGTTTTCGGATAGCTACACGGACTACCTCCACATAGGATGCTTGAGCCGGTATAGAGTTACACCACGGTACTTTACCCGTCGCTGACTCTGCATAGGAGACACTTGGAGGTGAGTTGCGGGAACTTCCGAGTCCGATTAAAGAGTTATTGAGACGGGGTTTATTAGGCCAAACACTTCACCATGGAAACGCCCCGGTTCTAGTTGTGAAAGAAGGGGGCGAGACCTTCGGTATGCATCGACTATCGACCAGTTGGACGGGGTTCACGATCGAGAATGGTACCCATTACCAGGGTGATTTGTTTGATCGGTTGAAGGCGAGTCTACCCGAATGAACCTTACATGCTTGGATTTACCATCAAGCGAGGCTTAGGAGGCAGGATATCCACTAAGGCAGAAGTTTAGGAGCGTTATGGGCACTTTTGAGGTTCTGGTGATGCCACTTTGGATTGGCAGTGCGCGTGTTCACGGACCTCATGCATGGGGTGTTTTGACCTTATCTAGTCGATTTAATGGTAATCTTCGTGGATGACATTAGTCTACTCCCGATCGAGTGGGAACATGAGTATTGTTGAGGATAGTCTTACGGTTGTTGAGACCATCGGTGTCTGTTAAGTTCGGTAAGTGCGAGTTTAGCTTCTTGAGGGAGATTTTTGGGACACGTGGTGTCGGCCATGGTGAGTCGAGCTGAAGGTTGAGGCCGGAGATGAGTTTGGAGAGGCAGAGATCTTCGATCTTCGAGATCACATTAGCTTCTTGGGATTGTTTGGGTATTAAGGGTCGAATGGTGAGGATTGTCCGTTCGGGCGGACGGTCCTCGGTTGCGCCTACGGGACATGACTCCATGGTTGGGACGACCACGACCGTAGGGTGGGGTCCACTTGGAACACTTCGGGGATACGGGTGTTGGTAGCGAGAGGGAGGATCAGCTTTCTCTTAGTTCGGGAAGGCGGGCTTACGCCGCTAGTTTCGAGGACTGAAATTTAGGATTGAGCGCAGTGGCGGGATTGCCCGAGACGGGGATCGGGACTTTGGGACAATGCACGATCCAGGTTAGCCGTAGGACATGAGAGTATCTGATTCATTCCTGCACACCTTAGTATGGGTCGAGGAACCAATTCCCGGTTTTCGAGTCTTATCCTGACACTTAGCAATACATGTAGGCCCCGGAGAGTGGAGTGTGGGTCGAAGTCAGAGACGGATCGAGGTCTGTGACGGAGCGTGGTGGACCTTAAATTGTTAGACACATTTGGTTGTTGATTATCGGGCTTGACATGGATAAGTTAACGACCATCGGGTTGTCGATAGTGAACTGGCAGGGTTGTCATACTTTCGACCACGGCATTGGTATTGAGAACTAAGGTTAAGGCCTTTGAAGCCCGGTATAGATGTTCTTCCCCAGGATGTAGGGTGAGAGTTGACTGATAGGTCGAGTTATGAAGTGTAAGACCTCACGAGATTTGCTCATGGTGGACCGGGATAGGGTGTCACGAGTGAGACATTATTGCGTTCGTGTGCACGGTAACGTTAAGTGAGTCGGGTGTGGGTGCAGATGCACGGTCATTAACCTCTTGGTTGGTGTGGGTTGAGCTTGTCTTTAGGATTACGATCAGGGAAAACTCATAGTTGAATCATGAAATGCTTGAGCTCAGTGTGGCCAGAAGGATTGTGTTGCGAGATGAAAACACACGGACAGGTTATCACGCACACTGAGAGTTGAGTGATAGGAGTCGAGGTGACTCGAGGTTTGGATACCCTTTTGGAAATTGCATTGGGTATTGTTGAGCTGGCAAAGGCTCGGTATAGGGATGTCATTCATGACATGGACTAGGTTGACGGTCCCTTGGATTGTCAGCGATAGTGACCTTGGGTTATACGTTATATGGATTATACACCGGTGTTAGAGGACACGCTGGGAGCATGTGTCTGGGTCGTAGGGTAGGAGCAATTGCCCTTAGTGGAATTAGCCTCACGACCGCGATTATCGAGAGGCGAGTATACAGATGGCATATGAGGTATTGTATGAGAGCCATGAATCCACCGTTTTGTTGGGCCAGAAGTGAGAGAGAGCTCCATCAACTGGTCACGTCGATTAGAGACACCTTAGAGAAGAGTGAGCTTAATACGGCAGTCTTCTCACCAGGTTGATGAAGCGAAGAGCTATGTAGATGCGGCGTCGACCCTTAGAGTTGAGGTTGGTGATCACGTTTCCTTGAAGGTGAATCACAAGAGAGGGAGTGGTCGGGTTCGAGCGAAGCACGGAAGCTCGTAGGGGTGTATTGGGCACTCGAGGGACTCGAGAGGATGAAGCGTGCGTCTGGGTTGGCATTACTGCCCAGCATGATCGGTGTCCATGAGGTATTTCACGTCTCCATGCTCCGGAAATATACTCCAGATCCAGCTCATGTGGTGGATTGAGGTTGACACGGATGGGACCTTCGAGGAGGGACTAGTGTGCATTATTGATAGCCGTGATCAGGTTTTGCGGCCTTGGCAGGTGAGGCAGTGTTGGTACTATGGAGACAGCATGGAGTAGAGGGTACGTGGAGCAGAGGACACGATGCGGGCCACTTATCCCTTCGTGTTTAGGGATGAAGGTACGTAGTTTAGTCGTTTAAAATTTAAATGATTAGTTTACATGCATGATAGAGTGCGCGTTGCATATGCATGTGCGCGATTATGATAGTCCTGAATTTCGGGACGAAATTCTTTTAAGGAGGGGAGAATGTAAGACAGAAATTCCAATTTACGGAATAAGGGCAAAAATCGTAATTTTAATTACAAAATTATAATTACGGTTAAAAGTGCTGTTAATTCTCTAGATCTCAGATGGCCGAAGCGGATTGCAGATTTGGAATCGTCTCGCGAGAAATCTAGCTAACGCGTAAAATTTTACATAATTCTTTGAGACAGTCGAATTTGTACGTTTTTGAACATCGCATTTCGGGTGCCGTAAATCGTTTTTTCGATGCGACGAAAGGCGCATATAGCATGTACTCATGTACCATAAGTGGTATGGTGAAATGACGAAAATGGATGGCTAGGATAGTGGGAATGTCAAAGCCCCAGTGAAAGAAGGGAATTAATAAATAAAATGGATTAAATGAACTAAAAACCAAAAGAAACTTCTGATGTTCTTCTCAAATGAAAAAGAGAGCAAAACGTGAGAGAGATCAGTGCATGCTTGGAGCGAAAAATGGTGGTTCTGAAATTTAGAAGGTCCTTCTCACAGGTTATCTACATGATCGGGCCCGGATTTAGTTTCGGCGGAGCGAGGAAGGTGGCGCCACACGGGAGCGAGGCTGCGCGTGGACCCGAGGAGTGCGAGTTTTGGCAACTCAAGAGGTAGGATTTTCTCCCTACTTGCGTTTATTCCCATTTTTAAGGGTTTTCGATGTTTACCCGGTTAGTTTGAGGCGGGTGAGGGACCGTTTGTCGATCCCAAAACATGGGATGGGTGTTGAAATTATTGAAACCCATTTGTGAAATCGGTGGCTGGGAGGGGTTGCTTCGGACTGTTATGGGTTCTTTGGTGATAATTTATTGAATAAATTGCGTGTTGATTGTATAAAATGAGAATGGGCCGTATGGTCCCGATCGAAGACTTGGAATAGGGAGGTAATGGAATTGTTTTAGAATTTTTGGACAAGCCGTGAACCTCCATAAACTGTATGGACTGTTTGGGTGTAGGTTGTGTTTAACTTGTGTATTAAATGGTTGTTTGGTATGCATTGGGCCGGGAATGGCCGTGGATTTCGGGTTCACTAAGTGAACTCTTGTTTTTATTGATTTTAGGAATAGTAAGCGAGGGTTTCTATTCAGGAATGTTTTAATATATTTTTCGTGAAAATATGTGTTTGAAGTAGAAGTGATTTAAATTAAATTGCTCGTGTGTGATCAGTAGCCCATGTGAGCTAATTTTGATGTTTGAAATGATAATTACATAACATGTTTGTGTGATCTAATTTTTATGCGAGTATATTCATGTTTATATATTTGCATGTGATTAAGGCGAATTAGGCGGCATACATGCATTCCATATGCTGCTGGAACATCCTAGGAATATAGGAGTTAGTGCATGAGATGAGTCACAGAAAAACAGGTTGGGTGATCCCAAAATGTAAATTATCGGAGGGTAGTCCAAACTAAATAATATATATCAGCGGGTCCAGACGGCCAGGTTGATATTTATTCATCGGAGGGTAGTCCTGAGCTAAAGAGATATATCAGCGGAGTCGGGCAGCCCGAGTTGATATTTATTCATCGGAGGTAGTCCCATATTGATTAATATATATCAATCGTCGGGCGGCGATTGATATATATTCATCGGAGGGTTGCTTAATAAATTAATAATTCTCATACGAGGCTTAGGCGAGTGTGAGAGAGTCGGTGAACTCGGGATCTGAGGTTGGTCGCGTAGACATTAGTAGGATCATGCGCGAATGTTTGTTTTAAGTGGAACATTGCGGCTGCGCTTAGGTGGTGAGTAGCCCGGCAAGTGATTCTCCTCTTGAGCTTTTGGCTCACCGGGTGATCCCACTTTTCTGGAATTTGAGGAGCGTGCGAGGAGCGGCTCATCCCCAGTGTGGATTGAAGAAAAGCGGGATTGTGGCTTTGGCTTGGCGTATCTGTATGTGGAGCTCTCTCATCCTTAATATATGTATTGTTTAAGTAAAAATATTAACTCTTGAAACTATTGGATATGGATTTGGATATATGTGTTGAGCAGTTGGTAATTTGTGGTAGTATTGGACCTCTCTGTTGCATATATTGTTGATTGGGACGAGGTTTATACGAGGCTTTGTATTTGGGTAGAGCTCATTCCGGAGACTCTTGAATTTTCTAAAGTGGCGTCGGGTATTGGGCCTCCACTGTATTCAGCGGGTTGTGGGATCAACGGACCCCCAGAAGGTTTTGGGCGTCCACGATCAAACCTTGGCTCTGCAGTTATCGATTGACGAGGATATACAACTTCCAAGTTACTCTTCCTCTCAAAATTAAGAATAGATCACCCTCTCCTTGAATTGGATCTCAAGGCTAACACGGGATTGGCTTCTGAGTGGTGGTGGGCTCTACGCTTGTTAAGCGATAACTCTGTTGACTCATTCTTGATTTCAAGTGAGAGAGGATTTATCAAATGAAACTTACAAGCATCAGATCTCCCAATAGCGAGGTTAATATACCTTGAGAAATGTTCATAACTCCCGGGTTGTCATCTCTGTGTCACTCGAGGACCTCCTTGAAATCGGAAGCGATAAACAATTCTTAACGGGTATAAGAATGATAATATTCGAATCGAAAAATTTAACCTAGCCCCGAGAAAGTAAATTCATAAGCGAAATTCATGTTCTTGAAAGCAGTCTTGGAAAGATAATTTCGACAATAGCATTCACTTAATGGAAAATTTGGGTTCCTCGATTCTTGAATTACACACTACGGCATTCCTGATCTTGGAATAACGCATTATGGCTGGAGGGGTTCGAATTCGGTGTGAACTTGACATTCAGGTAGTAATTTGAAAAGAAATGAATTATGTATTCAGCTTCTTCGCAAAACGATTACATCCAATTCCAGAAAAGAAAACGCAAATCAAAACGATAAATCTAATCTAATCTCTAGCAATCAACAATTAAGAAAAGAAAAGAAAAGAAAAGAAAAGAAAACTAAAAGAAAAATAAAGAAAAATGAGCCTTGTTCTGAGACCTCTCGTGCAGTAATGCGCCTTATTTGTCTTTTCATCTGGGAGTATTTGCTTATTTATGAGTTTCTCAGTTGGGCTTTAATCCCAATGTCTTCTTTTATTGGATTTCAAGTAGGCGCCCCGACTAGCTTAGTCGCGACCTCGATTTCTGTCATTGACGCTATCATCCGTCTGGCAATAATAATCTTGAAGCGGCGGGGTCGTTTCATGATGTACTGACGTCAATATCTTGTCGCGACATCTTCTCACGCGTCTTCTGCGGGGCTTGAGATGGTTGCTCACGATGTCAGCGACCTTCGATCTGTCGCGACATTAACTAGAGAGCTGCGGCTTTCAGTGATGTCTTGATGTCGCGTCCTCGGTCCACTTGTCGGCGACATCACTTTATATCTTCTGCGGGTTTCCAATTGGTTTCTCACGATGTCAGCGACATTCGACATCCGCAACCAGCGACATTAGCTCGAGTCTTCTGCACCCTTTAACTGAATTTTCATGATGTCGCGACTTCGATCTCTTGTCGTGACATCACTTCATCACCTTTGTTCCGTGATGATTCACATTTGTCCGCGACCCTCCGATCTCGTGCGTATCTTTTTATACTGCGGAGTTTCAATTGTTCTGCTCTCTGATGTCGACATCGATATCATCGCGACCTCATTTCCGAAAAGTCATCTATGGTCTTCAGCGATGTCTTGGATGTCGCTGACATCAATCTCTTGTCGCGACATCATCTTATGGGCCTTAGGCTGGCGGGTCGCTCATGTTGTCGCGACATCAATCTCTTGTTCAGAGCAGCCGACATGTCTCTGGGTTTTTCACTTGATTGTTCACGATGTGGCGACATGATATCTTATCGTGTTTGTCACTTTATGGCTCTGCAGCTTTGAACTGGTTCTTCTTAGTTTCGCGACCTCGACTTCTTGTTGCGACTCACTTTTAAAGGCTACTGACCTTTAGCGAAGCGAGTCACGTGGCCGCGACATCAAAGCAACCGGTTGAAATTTGCCAGACGCCAAAAGTGTTCCTAGCGACCTCGATAACACATTTGTCATAGCGTCCAGGTGCTTCTTCTGTCGCGACCTCTGTCTCTTGTCGCGACATCAACCTCTGTCGCGACATCATTTCTTGAGTTTCTGCTCAATCCTCATTTACACCTATCTCTGTGAACCATGTCGCGACACCGCGTATTCCCTTCCTTTCGATGTCGACCTCATGCTTGGGTGTCTGAAACCACCAAAAGCACAACATCATTTAACCAGTTGCTCATTTACCTTTCTGCTATTTCTTGCATTTTACTCAGCCGATTCTTCTTTTCTTGCATTTTCTTCTTTCTTTATACTCGGAATTACAGTGCTCAGATTTAGTGAGTTTCTTCATATTTCTGCATCTTAATTATTCATTTTTACATTGAAATCAAACATAAAAATGTACTAAAAATAGATGACTTTTAAGCTCATCACTCCTATAGATAGCCCACACAATTTTAAAGCCTTTACGCTTAAAATAAGCCGAGTATAAAATTTGTCTGATGTCTATGACATGCCATGCAATGGTCATGTCAAAACAGCTATTTACATTGACGCGACAAAGCGACACACTTTTGGTAGAAAAACATATGTTTCGACAAGGTTATGGTCATCAAATTTCTACATAGGAATATGGATGAAGCTTGACTTCGATGAGCTCCATAGAGTCTAATAACACCCAGCCGGAGTTCGTGCGAAGAAGTTATGACCTTCCAAAGTTGGAGATCATACATGAAATGCTTGACCCTTCCGGTGACCTACTCGACCTGTCATAGCAGGCCTGCATATTCGGCCAGCCCAGCACCACGCCATCAACGGGAATATGGTTGAATCTTGACTCAATGGGATTTCCATAGAGTCTAAGAACACTAAACGGAGTTCGGACGAAAAAGTTATGACCTTCAGAAGTTGGAGGTCACATAGTAGCCTAGCCGCTTCATTTGACCTGCGGGCACGTCTGGCCCAGGCCTATCTATCCTGCCAGCCCGGAACCACTTCCTTCCACGGGAACCTGTCACCAGATCTTGCGACTTAATGGGCTTTCCATAGAGTCAAGAACACACGGCTTGAGTTCGGACAGAAAGAAGTTATGACCTTTCGAAGTTTGGAGGTCACACGTGGTCAAAACCCGGTAGGCGACCTCGGTCGGTGACCTCTAGAGGCGACCTCCTCTGGTGACCTCTGACTGACCTCACAGGCCTGATCTGTGTGACCTCGTAGAGGTACAGCCTCTGGGTGACCTTTACTGACGACCTTTGATGACCTACCTTTGTGGGTGAATTAGGAATTGAATGACCGTAACTTAGGCTATGAGCGTCGAGATTGAGTAATTAGCTTGCCTTGTCGATTTCACTAATGTGGATTACAATTTACCTGAAGGACTCACTACCAAAATTTCCTTTATTTCACACCAAAAACTAGTTCTAAGTTTTGGATTAATGCATACTATCGATATATTGTTTCCTATGGTTCAAAATGCAACGAACATTCCGTGAAACGATCACGACAATAGTTATGCATTTTAGCCATAACATAAAAAAATGACACACAAGGAAAATTACTTAGTCCTAAACTCAATCCTCGGACTGTCCGAAAACAAATCCTGAAATTTCCAGCAACTGTCCCAAGGTCTTGGGATGGTTCACACGGTCACTCACGGCCTCACACAACCCATGCCATTAAATGGCCATTAGACAAGGATTAAACCAAGTAGGAGAAGATCTCTACCTCTCAAAGTTTATCGAAACTCCTCAACTTTGGTCTTTATGCGAAGTCCGCATGTGAGGATGAAGCTACTCCCTCTTGCTCCGCCCAGAGAAAAGCAGCCCAGGTAAGTCGTCGGTAACTTAGAGAGAAGGTGGAGTCTCTCTCTCTACAACTCTCTCTTTCCCTTCCTTCTCTTTCATTCTCCTTTTTCCCTCTCTTTTCCCCCATCCAATCGGTTGGGTCAAGGTTGGTCAAGTGGGATGTCCTCTCACTTGCCACATGTCCACTTCTAAGTGGCCACCTTGGATTTTACCTTATCCCTTATCCATTTTCATGATTCCACCCAATCACATGTTGCCATATGTCTCTCATGGGTCCACTTGAGCTCATGTTTGGCTAGCTCCATGACTTGAAGCATTATTGATGTGAGCCCTCCTTCCTTAGAAAATGCAGGATTTTCGGGGTTTCACAAAGCCTCGACTTATGTGGTAAGAAATTGCGTGGCGATAGCATGATTAACAATGGGCCAATAACATACCAACACATTAAATTTTCATATGACTTGAACAAAGATGTCACGTTCAGTTAGCATTGAGATTCCCAAATAGCGGGGGCATGGCCTTGTCCTCGCCCGTCTATCCATGTAACAATTGGCCAACCCGATTAAGCCGACCCTCTACGAACACCCCTCACCAAAAACGGCGTCGATAATGGAAACTGATCATCTCAGAATCGATGCACATCTACGCCTCATCCTCCCTACGGTTTGTCTGCGGTTTTACTCCCAAATGAAACTACGCCAGTTCAGCCACTTTTAAAATGAGCGTTGTTAGGGTTGCGAGGTGACGAATCCTAGGATTCGATTCTATCGGATCTTGTAAAGCTCCTTGGAGGCTATGTAATAATACTAATCCTGACCATAGATTTTTTGGCTCAAATGGACTAATTAACATTCAGATTCATGATGATGATTGCTTTTGTTACAAGCTTCAGGGAATATGACATTGATATAGTGATGAAAGGGCCAGGGTGTTCATGGTTGAGATGGTGTGGGTAAGCACATCGAGCGAGGGCGAGTGCTCATCACGCCCGGAAAGGTGACATCTCGACCTATGTGCTTATGGGTGTCGTGCGAATGAATACAATCCTGATGAGCCCGTAATTACTTGATAGCGCAGTGACCGATTGCCTTGCCGTGAGGTCCTCGACCAGGATTTGGTAATGCTACCCCTTTGATCTGCTTGTCACCCATGGCCTTCCCTCCATTTGCTTTGAGAGTAAGCAGAAACTAAAAATATCTTGGCGAAGCATCCAGGGTACCGTAGAAAACTACTCACTCGAGCAACGGGACGAGGCTCCTTCGTGCGGCTCGCCCTTAGGCCTTAAATGTGCAAGAGTTGCAGCCCTCGACATTGTGCCAACTTCCACAAGAAGGTCGTCACCCTTGTCCTCCCAATACTCAAAGGCAAGCTCAATGGCATTGCCCTACGTGTGCCTACCCCAAACGTCTTAGTTGTGGACCTTGTTTTTCAGGTGTTCAAGAAGACATTTGCAGAGGAGGTGAATGTTGTATTCAGGGATAGTGTTGAGAAGGAGCTTAAGGGTATTCTCTTTGTGTGTGATGAGCCTCTAGTTTAAGTTGAATGTTGGATTAATTTATTAATTATGGACTAAGCATAATCATATTATAATTTTAATTGTGTAATTGTGCATGTTAATTATGGGTCAACTATGGGATGATTTAATATTAACTAGTTATGGATTCATGGTTCTATCTTCTCTTTTGCTTTGGTAAACTCATTGGACCAAAGCCCCTTTTTTCCTTGTGCTATATATATATATATAAGTAAATATAACCCTAGAATTTTCAAGGGGTTGTAGAACACACTTTGGGGAGAAGGGAAGGAGCCATTTTACACCAGCTTTTCTTTGATCTCATTCCTTGTAGATTTGGGAGATAAATGACGGCTGATAGAGGGTTTGAAAAATGTTCGTAGGCCCACTCGCTGAAACCCCGAGGCGGCGCGATTAGAAGTACCAGGCACTTGGCGCCGATACGAAACAAGGCCCGGTCATTTCGCCCCGGTAGATCATAGATAATTTGGAAGGCCCACATCCTGCCCGAAATCAATTTAAATCTGCTTGATAAAGAGGAAGTAGGATAATCCTATAACGTCTTATCTTGTAAATCGACTAAATCTCGACTAAATCTCATTAGCAAAGGAAAAATAAGATAATTCACGACAAAGCGGCTTATCTGCCGGATCAACTGGGATCTCACGATAAGGAAGAAGGATAATTCTTAATAAACTACTCCTTCAATATCCCTTATTAAATTCGATATCCAGCAAAAGCGAGAAAATATCTCATCGAATGGGAAAAGAATCGCTACCCTCGATTAGGAATAACATATCTTATAAATATCGAGGCCACCCCATCCCGGTAAAAGGTCTGCAACATTCGCCACTTTAAAGCGGTCTATCTTTTCCCTCGACGAGGAACTGAATTAGGCATCGAAGTGGCCACGGGCAAAGCCCCCGGTGACCCACATTCTTTCTTGTTTTACAGGAGGGTGCCACATCCGAGTGCAACGGACTAGCCCGGCCAACCAGTCCACATCTCAGGCTCGGCGATCGAACTGCGGACCCGGCCAGTGGCAGTCCCATCTCCGGCCCGAAAGGCGACCCCGATACGCTCGGTGATGCGGTTGAAAAAAGCATCATCAATTGGCGTCGTTTGTGGGAACGACAATTCTTTTACAAATAAAGGCGATCTCACCGATTCGCGATGGTATCAACGGGAACCTGGCGAAGCAACGCGATCCACGAGATCTGCGAGGACCGGTCGGCGACGGTGATGAGCCTCGATTGTGGTTAGAAGCGATCACGAAACCCGGCATGGATGGGGTGGAGGTGCACCAGCCTCGCAACCAAACTCGATGGGAGATTTAGAGCAACTCACCGAGCGATCTGGCGCCCGGGAGATCACGACAAAGGTCGAAGGTCGTAACATCACCCCCTCGCTGAAGGGCGGGCTGTTCTCGGCACTCCCCCGAGGAAGTAAAGCGAGCGAGTTTAGCTAGGAATTCGAGGGCATGGACCACACTTAGCCCGGAGAGGGAGGCGGCAGAAGCAGCCTTTCGGGGTATGTGGGGCGAAATCGCCATCCTCGAGAGGGGCCAAGGAGAGAGCGATCATGGGAGGCGAGGTTGAGGAAACCTCGCGGGGACTCGATCGAGTAAAAGGGAAGTTGCTTAAAGGGGGCCGAGGCTCACATTACTATGGACACAACGGTGCCTTGGCGGAGTCACGGATTCACGGTAGAGGTGCTCCACTTCCCCTCTTCGGCAAAGTTGAGAATGCCACCGGTGGGCGTTCGATGGTGCGAAAGATCCCGGGATTGGTCGTCTCGACACTTATAAGAACCAAATGGTTTGCATGGGTATCGGGACCACATGAGATCACCCGAGCTTTCGCTATCATTAAAGGCCCGGCCTTGGCTTGGTTTAGCAGAACCGCCCTCATCAATCTCTCGGTCGGCATCCATTGCGTTCGTCTCCTTCATTGGGCAGAACATCTGATGCTTGAAACTATCATCTTGACCATCAAGTAGAGCTCGCGAGAGCACGAGGGTCCTATGTTCGAAGGTTCTTGCCAGAGTCTACGAAGGTAGATATACTGACGAAAAGTTCTCTATCACCGCCTTCATTCTTCAGAATTTGGGAGTGTAGTCCCCAAGATTTGATGTTTTCCATCTCGAAAAACCCTCAACGAAGCATGGGCGAGGTGCTCGCTTCGCGAAGAATCGTGTGGTGAAGAAGCCTCATATCGAGAAAGAGGCTCCTCGGCCCATAAGAAAAGCGGGGCGATAAGCAACGGGACGAGCCCGAGAAGACAAAATGATAGGAAAGATTACGCGAGAAAGATGGACAACGGTCCCGAGAAGAGGCGTGGAAGCCTTAGGGGCCGGCTGAGTCCGCCTCGGCCCGAGCAGCGACATTATTCACCTCGTGGTTTACCTACGGCTTGACCCACGGTATCGCGGGTCTTGGGCGGTGCGAAAGCGAACCGGTTCTGAGGTGGCCCGTCAGGATGAAGTCGAACCAGCCCACGAGATAACACCGGGTATTGTAATTCCATAGAATTATGGGCATCACGGATGATTACCTCTGGCTTCGGGGAAAGAAATAGAATACTTAATTCGACATGGGTATCTCCAGATAGCTTCCGCCTTGCGGTTAGGCCCGGTCGGGCTGAAAGTGATGCTCGGGCTCGTACAGCCACCTGGCGAGGCAAACAACTCGGCACCAAGCAGGCCTTTAGGGGAAATCCATGTGATCTCGGATTAGCGGGAGGAAGGGAATCGGCTCGGCCCGGGAAGGCCGGCTGCTTCGGTCGAAGAGGTAATGGAAGTATAAGCGGTGTCGAGCGCACCATTTCGACAAATCACATAACATTCCTCGGCCTTCCGAGATCCCGGAGGATGCAGGCACCATGGCGACCCTTTGGTATGTCTGACGGTTGTGGCTGACAAAATGGTCCATTGGGTCTGATCGATAATAGAATTCAAGCTAGGCATCATCTTTGCCCCTGCATACTTGACAAGATGGACATGGAAGGGCTAAGTTGGAACCGAGTCGACACCCACTTGAGAGGATTCTCACGGAGAGAAAGTTTACCCATGGGCTCGATACAGCTAGTGCTTCGCTTTGGGAGACCTCCGTGCCATGCGGCGACAGCGGCGAGATTCGTTGTGGGCGCCCGATGTTTATAATATGTTGCTAGGGAGACCTGCCGATACGGATAAGGTCATTCCTCAGCGTGCCACATGAGTAATCAAGTTTCCACCCTGGCGGATGAAATGGTTCGAGGAGACAGCCCAGCGTGGCGAGAGTGTTACTGCGGCATCCATGGAAGCAAAAAGCGATTCGATGACATATACACGGAGCGAGCTCGATAGTAATGCGGCGAAGGTGAACACTACGAGCCCTCGGAGGAGTTGGAGGCTGGCTCTTGTTGGATGGCGACCACGAACACCTCGCTACCTTCGACTCGAAGCTGGCGAAGACCTAAGAAGCCCTCTTACCCATTTCTTGAGACAGAACAAAGACGTCTTCGCATGGAAGCAGGTAGATATGGGAGGAGTTGACCCCCTGATAAGCACTCATGGAGCTAAGCGTCGGCCCGTCCCCTTGAGCCGGTCAAAGCGAAAAGCCGTGTGAGAAAAGTGGCGATAAGCGAGGAGGTCGGCAACTCCTCGGTGATCGAGAAGGTGGAATATCACGAATGGCTAGCCAGCGTTGTGCTTGTCATAAAGTGAGCGACAAGTGGCGACTGCGGATCAACTTCACTAGCGTCCAGCGAGCATGCTAGAAGGATAGTTTTCCTTTCTTGTGAATCGACCTCATCGTAGATGCCACGGTATTATGAACTCCTCGAGTTTCATGGATGTTTTCTCAGAAGCTACAACCGGTCGGCATGGATCAGGATGACGAAAAGACCTCGTTAGTCACGAGGTGAGGGGAACTATTGCTATCGTCTGTGATGCCCTTTGGGCTCAGAATCACGAATTTTATCGTTTGGTAAACGGGATGTTCGAGCGAATAGGAGCGTCCATGGAGGTGTATATAGATGACATGTTAGTGAAGTCCTGGCTCTTAGAACTCCACATAGCTCATGTCGGCGTTCGGATCCACGGTCTGACATGGCCCGAATCCGGCCCGAGTGTGCCTTTGGAGTGTCAGCCGGAAAATTCTTAGGTTTCATAGTCATGGCCAGGAATCGAAGCCAATCAGAGAAAAATAAAGGATGTGCTTTCGACACTTGCTCCATCGAAGCATAAAGGAAGTCCGGCGTCGACGAGAAGGATTGTGGCTTTAAGTAGGTCGACTATCGGAAATTTGTGATAAATGTCACCTTTCTTCACGAGTTTCAAAGCTTTTGATGGGATCTGGTCGCGAAGAAGCATTCGGCAGTGAAGACATATTTGAGCTCCCCATTACAGTGAGCCCTTGGAAGGGGAGCTCCTCACTCTATCTTGCGCGGTTTACGGACTTTTGACCCAGTAGTCCTGCGTCGTGTGGTCGAGTCTGACATCCGGTTCTTGTGCGAAACGCGAGAGGAGCGGAGGAAGTACCCGAGGATGGAGAAATTAAAATCTTGACATTGGTAGCAGCGACTCAGCTCAGCCCCCTACTTCTAGGCTCATACCATTAAAGTTCGACGGAATATCCAGATGAAACAAGTCTTGCATAAATTGGAGACCCTCGGGAAGGGGTGATGAAGTGGGCCATGGGGCGACGGAGTTCGGCATGGATATAGCCAGAAGCTACTTGATAAAGCGGAGTCTTAGTGACTTCGTTATAGAATTCACCTCGAGTCGACGAGAGCGGCTCGAGCAGCCGGCCCGACCTCCTCGTCTGGAGACTCTGTGAGACGAGACCCTGGAAAATGCCGCAGAAGGCTAGGACAATCTGGCCTCCCAGGAATAGATATTGATGCGCTTCCAGTTGATTCCAAGCCTCGACAACGGTAGTATGGGCGAGTCATAAGGCTGGCCTCGACCTCGCCCGTCGATGGGCGACGACTTGAGTGCATGTGACTCATTGGTAGTAAGACAAATAGAAGACACCTACGAGGCCCAGGTGAAAAAATGATCACATACCTGAGTATAGGATTTGCGAAAATTTCATCTTTACGGTCGGTCGGACATATACGAGACGGAGAACTCTCAATAGGTGCCTTGGAAAAATTAGCGGCTTGACCTCACGAGAATGCCTCGGCGGACTAACGCATCGGAATACCTTGCGGAGACGCTTCATAGATCTTTATGGCGAGGAAGTCGGCCCAATCGGATCCGAACCGAGTTGGATGGACCCCATTTGGGATTACTTAATAGACGGACGTCTGCAGAGCGACCACGAAAGGCCATAAGACTAGGGCCAATTCGGCTAGATTCACTAATCATAGGAAGCCTTTACAGCGAGGTTTTCACCCATCTTAAATGCATTGCGGGAAGACGGCGGCTACGTCTTAGGGAGATCCATGAGGTATATACGGAATCACATCGGAGCTCGGGCATTAGCAGGGAAGGTTTTAAGGAAGGGATATTATTGGCTCCATGATGTAGAGACAACGGCCCAGACTGGTCGAGTGTAAGATTTGCGAGCACCCTAAATCACTCACCTCTTGCATCCAGGCCCATGGCGTCAGTCCGCAGAGACCTGGCTTTCCAACGTGGGGTTTGGATATATTATGACCTCACGCCTGGGAAGGCGAAATCTGAAATTCATCATCGTTGCAGTGGACTACTTCACCAAATGGGTTGAGGTCGAACCTTTGGCTACAATCACATAACAAAAGATACGTAATTTTGTGTGGCGTAACATAATATGCAGGTTTGGTATCAGGCTACGGTATCGGTGATGGAAGCAATTTGATAGCGCGAGTTCGAGGATTTGTCTTGAGCTCGGGGTGAAATTATTACTTGTCCCACAGGCACATCAGCGATCTAATGGTCGAGGGCGAAGTCACCATCGGAACCCTTGAGCATCATTGAAGACGAGTGGAAGATCTTAAGGCAAATGGGTAGAATACCTCCAGGGAGTGTTATGAATACAGGCTATCTTGTAATCGACCGAAACCGAATTCGCCTGATCTTTGAAGCGGTAGCCCTGTCCAGTCAGTTAAAGTCCCGGATCCGGAGTGGCAAGCGTGGAACCTGATAGCGAGGCTCTCATACAAATTTGGAGCCTCTAGATGGCGTGAAGCTAGTCCTAAAGCGCCACGATCCGGCGGCTCGGTTGGCCGAGCTCGACTACTGCACTCGGGTCGATGCGACTGAAGTCGATTCATTTCCGGGTTATTCGACCCAGGCCTCGGCGCGGGGCCCGGTAGCTGAGTTTGGCGAGCTTAACTACTGCCGGCCCGTGCGGCTGGGGTGGTTCGGCTCGAGGCTATTCGGTCGATAGGCCTCAGCGCCCGAGGCCAGCGGCTCGGTTAACGAGCTCGGCTACTCTGCTCGGGCCATGTCAGAGTCGGTTGACCGGGGATATTGACCAGGCCTCGAAAGCCCGAGCCCGGTAGCTTGGTTTGGCGGCTCGACTACTGCGCTTAGCCCATGCGGCGAGTCGGTTTGCTTCGGTAGTAAGCGAAGGGCATCCGGCCCGCGGGCCCGGCGGCTCCGGTTGAAGACTCGGCCCCGTTGGCTCGAACCACGTCACGGCCAGGGAGTTGGTTGCTTCGGACATCCGGCCGAAAACCCGTCGGCTCGGTTTGAAGAGCTGACGCTACTCAACTTAGGCCACGTAGTCCGGAAGTCGGTTGACTCGGGCATCAGGTACGAACCCGGCTGACTTTCGGTTTGAAGAGCCATTTGCTCAACCCGGGCCACGCGGCCCGTGCGACCTGCGGCTCGGTTTGAAGAGCCGGTGGTGACTCGGGCCATGCGGCAGGGAGTTAGTTCGACTCGGGGCATCGGTACGAGCCCGGCTGGTTTGAAGAGCTCGACACCACTCAACTCGAATTACCTTGACCCGAGGGTCGATTATTTCGAAGACATCCGTCTGGGCCATTTCGGTTGAAGAGCTCGGCCTTTCGGCCAGACCCACGTAGCCTAGAGTCGGTTCAGCTCGGGCATCCAGCGCGGTCTGGCTTGGCTCGAGTTTGAAGAGCTCGGCCTTAACCCGGGTCCGCCTGACCCGGGGCGCTCAGCTAAGCGCTCAATTCGGTATGCGGCCCGAAGTTCGGTTCATGCAGAACATCACGAAGTGCACAAATGGAGGCAAAAGTGGTGAAATAAAAAATGAATATTCATTAAGGAAAAGGGTACACATGTCGTGGGTCTAAGCCAACGACGACAAACGAGAAGCTAAGATATGGTGAGAATCGGGCGTCGAGAGGAAGAGGTAGGGTGAAGAAGGGGAGTGGGTCTCGAGCGAGGTACCGGTTCTCGAATGATCTGGAGGCTCTTGCCTCCTCATCGTTAGGGATGTCGAAGTTGAGAGTCAGGGCTGGATGAATGTTGCTTGACCTTCTGCGAAGGCAAGCCACCCGAAGCCATTGAGTACATGCCTGCGTCTCGGCCTCCCCCTATAACCTCCCTCGGGCGGGCCGAGTTGCTTGTTAATGAAGGTCCCCGTGCGGCCTGACACTCCTCGGTCGGGCGTTGCGCAAAGCTTATAGCCTTAGGCCTCGCGACGAGCTCAGATCTGGCCAGTATTTGTCTTATCAACGACTCGTCTCCGCGCACAGCTCTTCTTGAGACGCTGCGGCCGCTGCGGGGCGTAAACTCATCCACGACCGCCGAGCTCGGTGGGCGGCTGCGACAGATCCACAGCCTGATCGGTCATTTTGTACGGCTTTCGTGCTTCCGTCGAAACCTCCGGCTAGACTTGGTACGCTCTGGCTGTTTCTAGCCTCATGTTCTCTACCTTCGGCCGGCGGCGCCGGCGTGGCGTACTTCCATCGGACTTAAGCTGCGCCTCCTGATCGTACTCTGCACGGTCATGACTTAGCCTTCGAGTAAGGGGAAGCCACCCTCGCCTTGTAAACTCGGCGCTTTGGCATAGCCTTCATTGGAAGCGGCCTTGCACGAGCTCTTTAAATGAGTAGCCACTGCACATCGATGCAGATGGAGCCTGACCTGAGATCGACTCGACTCATGTTGAAATCGGACACGACGAGATATGAGACTTACGAGGAGAGTGACCCCCGCAGGAGGATAAAGGCGAAGCTTCACCGTGGTGGCGCGACCTCTTGAGGTCGAATCTTTAAGGATGGGCCCGAGAGCGCACCCTGTATGGCTTCGGCATTGAGGAGCGAGGAGTCTCCATCTCCGTCGGTCGAACCCTTCCTCTTGACTCTTAAGCCCTCGAGGAGGTGACTTAACCTCTACGGGGTGGGGGGTTCCAAAGCGATGATGGGCACTTGACCTCGGCCAATTTGCTGGCCGACCCAGCAGGAGCCTTTGGCAGCTGCGGCGAGTAGGACGGGGTTGCGAACTCACGGCTAGGGACCCTCGTGGGAGCGCTGGCCTTGCCTCGATTGACGTGGGTAGAAGGGGAAGAGGAAGACGCCCCCGATTTCGGAACCTTGCCCAGCGGACGGTCCTTCTCGAGTTCAGGGTTTCAGTTTCACGCTTTGAGACCCAGGAGCGACATCTCCACTCGAGCCCAGCTATCGCCAGGGACTTGGCGGCGGAAGGCTCGATAGGAGAGATTTTCGCATAGTGGAAGAGCGAAGACCTGAGCGGTGAATAGACTCGAGCTCGAGGGGCGGAATGATCGACACGGTCGGCAGGCGTGGGGCGCGGGGAACACTCATTGATTCTGCGCTATGACGTTATCTTCGGGCCCCGAGATCGGTAGAGCACACGAGAGCACGCAGACAAAAGCATAATTAGAATACCCAGTGAGCCTCCACTGAGACTATACCAAAAACAAAGCGATACTCACGTAGGTTATAGGGGTGGTCGAAGCTTATTTGGAGCCTTGAGGGTGTCATCCTTGTCGAGAGGGTCATACTCCCAGTAGCGGTAGGCGAGAAGAAGTAGCTCCTTCAAGCTTGTGGGAGGGAAGATGGAGGATCGGGGTACCGGGAGACGCCGTACGCCGGGGAAAATGGGAAGCCCTCGGCGGTTTCCTTCAGCTAAGATGATGAAGCAGGGCTATCTTGCAGGATCCATAAGGCCACTGTCCACTAAGAAAATAATAGCCCAACCAAAATACCCCAGTAATTGGGCGAGAGTTGAGAAGGATAGACATTGAAGTACTAGAAGCGCATAAAGGGAGTGCGAGAGAAACGAAGACCATTATCGAGAGGCCACTTGAAGAAACATACCATCTTGAGTGCGAAACCACATAAGAGGGTCGAAATGTCTGGGGACAGATTGGGACACGAAAAGGAAGCTTTATAGCAGCCTAGCAAAAGTGGCCCATCTGGGTCAGACTTTGCTAGGTCCATCGCGGGGCGATACGCAAGGCGGACCTCGGTGCTCAGATCCTAGGGTACTTAACTTTGTCTATTCTCCCATACCCTTGTTCAGGAAAGGGGCTCCACTGAGGCATCTCGAGATCAACTTCGGCCAGAGCGGTCGGGCGCCATGATCAGCGGAGCGGAACCTTGGCCCAGAAGAGTCACCTCGATACGAGAGAAGAAGAGCGACATGGACCCATGGTGATAGCAAGTAATTGAGAACAAAACTTGCTTGACTGAGAAGCCTTAGCACCTCGATATATTGCTCGAAAGGACACGAGAGGAAAACGGCGGTCCCGGGAATAAAACGGAAAAAGCTATACGAAAAGGCCGCGAGAAGGACTACGAGACGAGAGAGTTCAAACACTAAGGAAAAGGAAGTAGAACTTCATTAAAGAGTAAAGAAAAAACTTTAGGGTCGAGGGCACGCAAGGTGAGCAGTCGGAGGTGTCTGAGGAAGAGGAAATTTGAAAGGAAAAGAAAATGAAAGAAGTGAATGAGCGCAGCAGAAAAGTCATCGTTATCCTGAGACATATAGTGACAAAGACCACAACAACCGACCCAGAGGAAGCAGACATGTGGAAATTGCATTCAATACGAGAAACGTTACAGCCCTTGCCCATGCATCTGGAGTACCGCGGTGGGTAACCTATAATAGGGTTTGAAAAATGGGCTCCTGAGGCCAGCTCCTTGATGAAAGAGAGAGCGCCCGGTGAAACACCTGCCAGGCCCCTAAGCCGATGAAACAAGGCAGGTCAGCTCGTGAGTCGATCATGGATAATTTGGAGAATCACATCCTGCGAATCGAGACTAAATCTACTTGATAAAGTAGGATAATCCGCATAACGTCTTATCACGTAGAAATCGACTAAATCTCGACTAAATCTCATCGGCAAGGAAAATAAGATAAGTGCGCAACAAGCGACTTATCACACGAGATCAAGCTACAGGATCTCACAGTAAGGAAGAAGGATAATTCTCGATAAGCCCACTCATGATCCGCTATTAAATTCGATATCGATAAAGGCCAAAAAATATCATCCGATAGGAAAGAATCCTTACTACCTCGATTGGGAATAACATACTATAAATACCAGAAGCCACCCCATCGGTAAGGTCTGTAACGGTCGCCCTCTAAAGCGTATCTTTTCCCTCGAGGAAGCGGCTTAGGCTTGCTTAGGAGCGGTCACGGGCAAGCTATAGGCCACACCTTCTTTCTTGTTTTTGCAGTGCCACATCGAGGAACTGTAGACCATCCCGAGTCCACATCTCAGGCGACGACCCCAAATGCGCTCCAGCCCGATCCCGGTTGAAAAAGCATCATCAGCGGCCCGAGCAATGACATATCTATGACAGGTATATTTTTTACATACTACGAATTGAAATACTTCATTGTTTCAATAAAGTTATTATTTTATAATATATTTATTAGGTCTTTTGATTATTGATCAATTTTTTTGGGCTCAATAAATACTTTTGATTTTACAAAATAATTTAACGGTGGTATCGAGCACGATGGTAGAAGCTATCAATTTTATTTTATTTTTGGCCTTTTTTGGGTTTGTTCATGTTTTTACGTGTGAAACCAATTTTTGATCAAAATTGTTATAATTCCAAAGCGGAATCAATGGTTTCAATGATGAATTTATGGGCATGAAATACTTTGGTGTGCATTAGAATTTTAGAACTATCTTAAGCTAATAAAAGTTACCTTAGAATTTGAATGATGGTAGCCCGCGAGATGGAAACTACAGGATTTGAACTATGAAAATTTTTTATTTTACTTTGTTTGATTTGTTTATTACTTAGAGTGTATGGCAGTACACGTTTTCTTATGGAGGAGATTAATACTTGATGTCTAAAAAGTATAAAGAAAGGGGACCCACTACTGTTTTGATTCCTATAGAAGAACCAACGCAAATTCCATCAAGATGTGTCGACTTTTGATAATATTACTGGACCTACTTAATTTTTGTTTGTTTTGGAACCCTTTCCATTGAAAGTAAAATAAAATTTTAAAATATCGTCATGCTCAAAATAACTTTAAGGAATGACAATGAGTTTTCCTTTTAAAAGTTTCTAGAGAATTGACTTTTCACGTTTTTTGCTCAACAAAGACATCCTATTTTCACAATTTGCAATATTTTCATAATATTTTACAATATTGAGTCTTATAAATTTTTCTATATTTATCCAATTATGGTTTTGGCAAAAAATTGCCTTTTTATCTAAATTTACAATATTTTTTTATTGTTTCCTTTTTCAAATATTGCTTTAGCAATATATGTCTGTGTTATTTGTGATAATCTATAACATCATATTTGTGAAAAAGATTGAATGCTTATTTTGCACTTGGGTAAAATTAATAAATGTCGAATGTTTTATGAACTTGCCTCTCGTGAGTTTGAGTATGTCGGATATTCTTTGAGTTGATGCTGCAACTGTAATTCTCCCGTTTTGCGCATCAATTTTGCTAAGATCCATACGGATAGTGAAGTTGTCCTATCGATGACTTGATTATTTGTTAAGGTGCTTAGTTTGGTGAAGAGATTTCAGCAAGTTTATGAGCCGCCTGATTTATCACTTTCCCATAAATTGGGAAATTGACGCATTTGGTTGTGATGGATGGTGAAGCGCTCTTATCTGTGCATGAGTCTTTTCGTATTTTATAGACTCTAGCATTTGGTGACCACTTTTGTGGGTCATTTGGTGATCCGAATGGAGCAATTTGCATGTCCTTGTTTAACATGTATTTTTGACATTGCTCTCTTGTTTATTCTTCAGCTTTGAGCTTTCCTCAATTCTATGCCATCACGAGACTTAATGGGACTAATTACGAATAATGGGTTGAATATCTCATGATGAATTTGACAATTATGAAGCTGAACTTGGCCTTAACAGTTGAAGCTCCTCCAAAACCCACTATTAAGAGTTCTGCAAATGAGAAAAAGTTCTATGAGGAATGAGAGTATTCTAATAGTTGTTATTTGATGATCATGGAGAATCATGAATCTCTTGAAAACATTACGAGAATGAGAATGCAAAGAGAGTTCTTGGATGCTATTAGCGAAGAAATATCACAGTTCTCGAAAATTAGGAAAAATAAGGCTATCTTATAATCATTGGGTAGATGTTTGTTTTGAATCCAATGTCGTGTGTGTCATATGATACTTGGTGGCTAGATAGTTATTTCACTAATTCATGCTTGCACAATTCTATGCGGCGATGATAAGAAGTGAAGGAGTCTAACTAGTCATAAGCGCGTGTTCATAGAGGCGGCCACGAGTCCGAGTTATTTTTAGGAGTTGTTAGATTTCATCCTAGTACATAAAATTTTTGGAATTTCAAAATGTGGTGTTCATACCCTTCATTAGGAGAAATTTGATATCTGTACCTATTTTGGATAGACTTGGTTATAGTTTTATTTTTGGGCTGTAAAGAAATAGAGATTTATCTCCGAGGACTCTCTTTATTGATTGGCAATGGAACACTTTGTGGGAACCTTTACAGATTAGAGTTGTCTGCTTTGCCTTCAATTTGTACTACCTTTACTATTAATACTATTAGTAGCACCAAGAGTTTGAGATTGAATGAAAAGTTTTCTATTATTTAGCCTGGCGTACGAATCATATTTCAACGAGAGAATGGAGAGATTAATCAAGGATGAGATTCTTTGGATCTTGATTTCTCAGTTTTGATACAGTAGATTACATCAAGTGTAAACTAGTTGCGAGGTTAGAATGCCAAGATTGATAGATGCGAGTTGCTTGGGGTTATTCCATACACGAATATTTGTGGGTCATTCGATTGCTACGAATAATCTTTATTTTACACCCTTATTAATACGGGTTTTGAGCACTTTTGTGTAGTAATGTACTAATTAACCCGTTTGCATGTTAAGGACCTAGCGAGACTACTAATCGCATTTTGTGGCAAATTTTGTAGTTTTTGCAAGCTAATCATGCCAAAGTTTTTTAATTCGACTCAATCATGAAGAATTGAAGATGAAATCGGAGTACAGTTCAGCCCAGAAGAAAGAGAACATAAAGCGAAGAAACAAAAGCAACGACAATTTCGCGATTTCGCGGCCTGCGAAATTTAAGGGTTGCGAAAATTTCGACAGTGAAATTTCTTGTATTGCGAAATTGCCTTGCTTCTTTACCCTTGTTCACTTGTGTCTTCTTTGCTGACTTTTGACTTTGTCCTCTTTTTGGTTTTCTTCTCGTTTTGTCCCCCTATAATAGCTTTTGCTTTTTGTTTTTTTTGGTATTTTGTATTAGGGGTTGGCTATAAAAGCCCCCACACGAGACATTGTAAGCAGTTTTAGTTTTTGGAAAGGAGACCTTTGCTCATTAATAAAAGTTTTTGAGCGGGAAGCTTTCAGCTCTTTCTCATTTTCTCTCATTTTCCCTCACTTTCTCTCCCTTTCTTCTTGAGAGCACCCTCAGGATGACAACTCGGAGGATAGTGGCTAGAACCTCTTTCTCCTTGAAGTGGAAGGCTATTGGGCAAAGGATCCTAAAACGGTGAGGTTTCCCATGTTTTTCAACGGTATCCATTATCGTTCTTGTTCTCAGTTTTTAACTTTAGGTTTGATCCACTTTTTTGAGTCTGTGAATGATTATTACTTGGTAAGCTTTGGCTCATTGGATGGTTAATGTTAGATCCATTGATGTTTGTTAGTTATCATTTATGAGCCATTGTGAGGTGATCAGGTGACTGTGTTTAACGTCGAAACACTAATGGCCGGTGGATGCCATTTTTCAAAGGATAGTTATTAAGGGTCAATTTTATAGCTAAGTGAAGATCACAGGATCGAAATGACTATAGGTCGTCCCTCCCAATATGAGGAAATGACCTGGAAACCCTCGGTTGCCCTAGGAATCCCGACCCAGTGACCTAACACTTGAAGTTTTATTTTACATTTTATTTCATTTAATTTTAGGTTCAAACATTAAACCCCCCTTTGTTTACCCGAAAAAACCCCTAAATCCAAACCAAATTCACCAAATTGAACCTCACTGTAAGTCATTTGTGAGAAGAAAACTCATCCCTATATGTTCGGCCTAGAGCCACTATCTTTGCATTAGTATGCTTTCTGACGATGGGAGGAATTAGGTTTATAAATTTTGTTGATTTCAGACCACCCGCCATGCACACGAATCAGATGGCGTCGTTGTCGGGGATGGTGCCTAAGTGAAAATAATGACATATTGAACACTTGTGATCCTCATCATAAGTTATGGTGAATTTTCTTTTATCATTTCAACATCGAGTTTTTTTTTTTAGTTCATTTCCTTTGTTTAAAAAAAAAAAAGTAGGATTAATGAACCGGCAGGATACCCTCCAGGATTCCCAGTTGGTCCGCTAGTGAAGTCCTGTCTGATCTAGGGAATATCAATGGAACCCACTTTAGAAAGAAAATAAACACATGCATTAATATAATACCTCGAAAGATATATAAAAGAATCCATAGCAGGCATCTTCTTGTCGGTCGTAACCCTGAAACACACATAATAAAGACTCACTTATGAGTTCAATACTAAGATCGAGCATTCTAAGAGTGTTTGAGAATTTTTGGGAGTACAAAGGAAAATACATAAGTCGATAAAATAAGACAAATGGATAGATTAGAATCACTACTTGTTGTCATGAGTGATGTAGAAAGTTGGCATGAGGTAAGGTCCCTAATTGCACGGACTAGAGAGCAGTTTAAAACAATAAACGTGAGATAATAAATCTCGAGTGAGTGGCACTTCAATTTATAAGGAAAATAATAATTTTTTATTTTGAAAATTCTTTCTCTCAAGACCCCACTCTTTACGAGGCTCCACAGTTTAGAATCATTTCACAAAACTGAGCTTATACCCAGTCGACAATATGAAATTCACATGCTTAAAATTTAAAGACATTATTATTAAGAAAATTATAGCAGATTTGTTCACAACATAAAAATTGAGCATAAAATATATATAATCATGTATACCATTAAAAATAATCATGAAAATATAATAACCATAAATATTGAAATGGTTATAAGCTTACTTTAGAAACGACAATGTACCATACCGTATATCCATCATCATGAGTAGGATACCCGCTCGACCCTCGACCTCGAAAAGTCCGTGGTAATATGATAGCAATGGCGTCGGGTAAACGGAGCCTCACGGTAGATGGAATAATATATAACCGTTGGGTGAAACCAACCTCACGACTGTGGAAATAATATATAATCGTTGGATGAAACCAACCTCACGACACCGTGGCAAACCCGATTCAGCATGTCTGAATCTTGGTGAACCTTTGGTACTATATGGTACATCAATTTATAACAATCAACACAGTATCCTTACTCACATATACTTTTCCAACGATACTGTATTATAAATTAAGAATTTATAAATTTAATTTCAACAACTCAATCAAATATATTGATGAATTTCAATTCATCAATTCATCACCCGCATCGAGAAATACCACAATGAAAATATTCACCACAATAGATTTAAGCACATAAAACTTTAAAAACTGCAATATGCTTAAAATCATAAAAATCTCAAAAATCCGTTTCTTAAAATCAATGAAGATTTTCAAAGTGGTTAAAACCTCAATCCATATACCCAAAATATTTAAATACCCGCAGAATTTATCCATGAACTCAGGTAAATTTCCAAATATTTAAAATGTTGACAAAATTCACATGAAATGATAACTTGTTTATATAAAAACAGATAATTATATTTATGCATAACCAACCATTCGATCAAATAATGCATATATAAGATAATTAACCACAATTATATATCATAATAATACCTCAAAACTTTTAAAACATATAAACCACTCACAGACTACTGATGCTCAGTCATGTTCCCTTACAGAATCGTCTCCAAGCTCAACGTAAGTGCTTGTAATATAATAAAAATACCATTTAGGCTCCAATAACTTAACCAAAGACATTGGGATGCCCTAAATGTCTTAGAATAATTTTTAGAACCATGAAACTATCTGGGTGGACCTAGATAGGTCGATTATACGATGCTCACAGGACCGGTACGCAAAAATTGGGGCTTTTCACCCGGAGGCTAATTTTTCAAGAATTGAACCTAACGATAAATCATAAAGAAAATATCCAATTTCACCAATCAACTTCAATTTTGCCTAATTTGACCAATTGGTGCCCCGATTTAGTCCGATCTTTTGGTAATTACACTTAGAAATGACCAAAATGGAAAACTAACCAAACAACGTCCAAAATTTACAAGAAAGCGTTATATCAGCGGAAAGCCCGAGACCGGAACACAACGGTACCCTTACCTTGGTCAAAATTTGTTGTGGTGGTAGAAAACTTCGATCCGACCATCGAAGCCCGAAATTTGTTTTCGCCGTATCTTTCAAAGCGGTGAGGAATGTGCGAAAAAGGACCCGCGGAATGAGTTGGAGGGGTCGAAAATGGGAGGAGGTATGGGTCGACTGGAATGACTAGAAAATGAAGAAAGCAGGCGACCAATTGGCGGTCTTGCTAGTTCGCCGCCGTCGAGGCGTCCGTGCGGGTTAGCCCACGTGAAATTTGGCGTGAGAGGTCGCCTCACCTTGCCCTTCCTCCCTGGCCGGCGCGTGTGCAAGGGTGGTGGCCGGAATTGTCTCCCACGGCCAAAACCCGATTGGCACAGCCAGTTAACGACCCGGTCGGGGTCCACGGGTCTTGGGATTTTTCTCGGGTTTTGGAGCCGGGTACTCTCTTTGGCATTCAAAACTAGGCTTATATAGAGCCTAGGGTTGTTTTCAGGTAAAAACCCCGGACTGATTTGGACACTGATAAAATACTGCTGTTTGAACTTGTCAGGACCATAACTTCTTATCAGAGTAGGTCGGATTTGACGTTGACAGTCTATGAACTCGTATCGCGAGGCTGCAAATGGTGTTTTAGTAAACCCAGAAATTCTTCATCCTTGAAAAATTGACTTGGGCCCACATACTTATTGTTGGTGAACTTGGTCAAACTTAGTCAAGCATGTTAAAAAAAACTTTGTATTATTTGAAGTGCGAGTGCATTCTGACCTACCTTAAAGAAAAATTTCGTCCGGGGTGGTACATATGTCATGGAAGAGATGAGGGTGCGCTTCGCATTTAGTCTCCAGCTCCCAGTCGATGAGCTTAAAAGTCCTTATATTTTTCGGTCCATTTTCGATTGATTTTACATAAAAGGCGGATTTATATGCGGGAATGCGGAATAAAACTGAATTTACGTGCGAAAGAAATCAGAACGAAATTGCGGTGAGTGCGAGAATATGGTAGACGGAGCGATAAAATGGGATGAAGCGGATAGCGACAAGAGCAGCGCATAAGGATGAAAGGACCAAATGTTGCTAAGCCTGACAATGTCGAAAGGCGTATTCGGGTTACATCGGTGAAACTCAGTCGCGAATGAATCTTCATTGAAGAAAACAAAATAATTTGGGGTGAAGAAACTCAAGGTTAAACAACTAGGAATTGAAGAGAAGGAGCCTGATGTCGCGACATCGGATGCGGTCGCGGCGGCCTTGACCGCTGACGAAGCGGTCGCGACATCGGTTTGCAAGGAGGAAGTTGCCAGCGGCAATGCGATTCCGCAGAAGATAAGGTCGGCGACAACACATGGTTGTCGCGCGACCTCCAATTAGAAAGGCGTGAGGTCGCGGCGACATCGAGTTTAATCGCGACGACAATTGTGCGAATGGAAGTCGCGAAACCGACGCAGACTGTCGCGACATCAGGCTGCGAGGACGGAGAGGTCGCGGCGTCGATGGTTGTCGCGACATGAGTTTGATGAGAAGAGGTCGGCGGCCAGAGATCGGGGATTGTCTGCGACGCGATTTCACTTAAGGCGTGCTGACCACATAGAGGCTCTGCGACGGGATCTGCGACGAAATTTAGATGTAGCGACAATATCGGTCCTGATGGGCGGTAGAAATAAAATCAAAAGAAATGCATGAAATTGGGGCCCGACTTGAGAACCACATAAATGTCTGAAGAGTAGCGCGAAAGAAGCGCGACTCTTGGCGACTTGAAGAGATGGGTTCTTGAAGGCTCTGTATTTTATTTTCTTTTCTTTTTCTTTTCTTTATTTCGTTTCTTTTCATTTTATTTTAGATTAGATTAGTTTGTACATTTCGTTCTAATTGGATTCGAGCATTGGCTGTAAAGGATTTAGGCGAGATCTGAATTTATATTTCTTAAAATTAACGTGGTTGTTTGAATTCGAGACAAATTTTGGATTTGAAACACCAGGTTTAAGTTTACAGGTGGTTTCCTCTTGATCGTGGCTTGATGTATGGTATAATCGACAATTTAGAAACCGACTCATTTGAATTGGCGTTATTGTCAAAAATTATCTTTCTGGGTATTTTATTCATTATGTTTGAACTTGGGATGTCATCATTCATTTGGTTTTGCTTGTTTCTTGGAATTGATCCCGATGTCGGGTCTCACTGTGCCCGTACTTGAGATTGTTTTGTTCCCAGGTTCAGGAGGCCTCACAATTGACACGAGGAGAAGGCATTCTGAGTAAGGAACAATTTCGGGAAGGTATTGAACACTGCTATTGTGCTGATCCTAATGTGCTCTGTATACTTAAATCAATACATCCCTCTTCTCCTTGTAGCCAGGGAATGAGTTAAGTGAGTTATTCTGTTTAAGTATGCGGGAGTTCCACCTCGGTCGGGCCAAGGTGGTCGATCTTTTTGTGTTGCGAGGATACCAATCGAGAAGAGTAGGCTGTTCTAATTTTGAGGATAGAGGAACCGATACGATTAGTAAACCTCTGCGACTATATTTAAGAATTTCGGGTTTGGAGTCCATGTTGTGGGTATGAAGTATTGAAGAAAAATACCCGAAACAAATTTGTCGATTTAAAGTAGTCATCTCACCCTCTGTGTTCAGAGAGAAACGGTTAAGGTAAGATGATGAGCGGTGTGGTTTGGAAGATCCGATCCTGCTATCTTAATCCTTGGACTAGTTTTAAAAATGTAGTTCGAAAGTAAAAGTTACAGTGCAATTTATGGAATTGATTCTTCACAATAGGCGATTATTCAATGTTTTCTTTAAGAGATAAGCATTCAATCTAAATTAGTTATTTTAATATTTCAATATTCAATTCATTTGTTATTCATTCATTATTCTTTTACATCATTCTTTTTAGGCTTTCAAGCGAAAATCCCAATATAGTATTATCATCGAATGTTATGGAGCTTAAGTAGTTGGGGTAGTTGATTGAAAAATTCTTGAGGATATCTGTGGATCGATATGCGGACTTAAATCAATTTACAACGCGTTACGTCACATTGCACTTGCGATTATCTTGGATCGAAAACCACGAAAGAAAATGGTTTATCTTTATGAAATATCTTTAAATCAAAACCATTGCTAAAAGAAATCCACACTTTCGAGTTTAATAGTTTTTGTGCGAGGGTAGATAATAATCCTTGGGTAATAAGTCATAAATTTGAATAGGTGTTTTGATCCATAACAATTAATTGATGTAGTAGACAAGTTTTATGGCGTCGTTGCCGGGGATTAGACAATAGTCCTTTGGTAATAGTGTCATAAATTTGTACATGTCTTTTGGTCCGGTCAACAGTCGCCTCCTCGACTAGGTGGTTTCTCCAAAGGACCTTCACTAAGGATATTGTCTTGTTGCGAAGCTCCTTCTCTTCTCTACCCGGAATGCACTTGTTTGCTCTCACAGGATAAGTCATCACCATTTCAGTCTCGGTGTCTCCCGACGTGAGGGATCTGTTTATACTTCACGTAACGTAGATGTGGAAAACATTATGGACTCAGCTCCTCAGGCAGAGTCCCTAATCTATAAACGTTGGACTGTCCTCTCAACGATCTCAAAGGTCCAATGTAGCGAGAACAGCTTCCCTCGCTTCCCAGCGTACCTTGCCCTTCGAGGAGAGCTTTAAGAAAGCTTCCGTCTTGACCTCAAACTCGAAGATCCTTTCTACGCTTGTAGCATAGCTCTTTATCTGAGGCACTTTCAGCACGGCACGTATAACATTAACCTTGTCCACTGTCGTTTGTACAATCTCAAGACCTAGTAATTTCCTTTCGCCAGATTTTCGTTTCCAACGTAATGGAGTGCGACATTTTCCCGTACAATGCCTCGTAAGGTGACATCTCGATGGCAGGTGATAGTTTGTTATAAGTGAACTCTTCGGGTGAAATGTTCATTTCCAATGTCCCTTTGAATTGCGTCGCATGACCTCAACATATCCTCCCAGGTGCGAGATAGTCCTCTCGGATTGTCCATCGATTACACGAGGGTGAAAAGCGAGTACTGAAATTCAACTTACGACTACCCCTAGTTCCTTCATCGATCCATGAAAACCTCGAAGTGAATCGTGGATCTCTATATCGGAGATGATCGACACGGCACCCCATTCAAACTCACTATATGATTTATAAAGGGGATTCGCTAGCCGAGGAGAAAACTTCTCGAATAGGTAGGAAATGCGCGGACTTGGTAGGTCGATCCTTCTACTAAATTAAAGTCATGTCTCACGAACTATGGGAGAGGGAGTTTGAATCTGAAATCCGTTGTAATGCGCTCCCGTTTTCCGTGGGATGGGTAAGGGTTCTGAAGTCTAGAGCTTTTGTCTCTCTGCCTTCCTTGTTGACCGGATGAAGCACTTGGATACATACTCGACAGCTTCTCTTTTCATCCCAGACCACCAATAATATTCCTTCAGTGTACGGTACATCTTGGTACTAGGGTGCATAGCATAAAGCGGGAAATTATGGGCTTCCTCCGATATTTGCCTTTTAATAACCCGGTAGCTAGAACCTGAAAGCTTAGAACCGTCACCAAGGCTCCATCATCTCCTAATAGCAAAATCCAGGTTGTTCCCCGCTTCCCTCCTTTTCTTTCTCATGCTCATCGAATAGGGATCTTCTAGTTGTGCCTCGAGAATAAGATCTACAATGCAGTCGTAGTTGGAAACTAGCAAAAGTGCTCTGACATGCATCTCCAACTCGACCACCCCCAGCTCTTGCTGACTCGACCATCAATGGAGTTGTATTGTGCATATAAGCGAGGCACATGGACTTCTTTGCTTTCGAGGCATCAGCCACTACATTTGCCTTACACACGGATGGTAGTCGATAGTCTTGATCATAATCCCATAGAGTAATTCCATCCGCCCCTCCTTTGCCTTAAAGTTTAACTCCATACGGGTGAAACAAATATTTAAGGCTTTCTTATGGTCGGTAAATATGCGGCAAGTCGCTCCACCCACAAGTAATGCCTCGAGTCTTGATCACGAAAATTAACGACCAAGTTCGAGTCATGAGTAGGATAATTCAGCTCGTGTTTCTTCAGCGTACGGAAGCTATACGCCCACGGCTCTCTTATGTTGCATCAACCGCAGCAGCCTAAACCTTGGCGTGAAGCATCGATGTAAACCTCGAACCCTAAGTTTGCCCTGCGGAATGTCGAAAGCAGGTGCGTTCTTTTTCCTTGAGTGTTTGAAAGCTTTCCTCACACTGTCGGATCGGCTCAAACTTAACTCCTTTCCTAATTAGACAATGAAATTAGTCTACCATCTTTGAGAACCCTTCTATGAATCTGTGATATGCCAGCCCAATCTGAAACTCAGCATACGTCATAGTAGTTGGTTGCTCCCCCAATTTGCCCTTGCCCTTTGATGATCCACATAAATGTCGTGGCAAAAAGCAACATGTCAGAAATCCTCGGCTCGGCAAAACTCACATTTGTTGAACTTGGCATACAAGCTAGTGGCTGCCTTAAAGTGCAACACCAAACCCCGAATGTCTCCCATGCTCAACTCGCTTCTCAGTACACGAGATATCATCGATGAGAACCGATGACAAGCCGATCTAAGTATGGGTGGAAGACGGTTCTCAAAATCCATAGTCTTCTTTGGGGCATTGGTGAGTTCGAAAGACATTACTAGGAAACTCACCAATGCCACGTATCTCGTCTGAATGCGGTCTTGGGAATGTCGTTCCCTAATCTTTAGCTGATGGTACCACGACCTCAGTCGATCTTGGAGAACACTTTTGCACCACAGGCATTTGAACAAATAGATCATCAATCTAGAAGAAAGGATATTTGTTACGAATGGTGACCTTATTCAACTGTCTGTAGTCTATACACAACCTCCAAGTATCATCTTTCTTCTTCATAAATAACACCGGTGCTCCCCAAGGTGAAATACTGGGCCTAATAAATCCCCTATCCACATGCTCTTGTAGCTGAGTCTTCAACTCTTTCAACTCAGCCAGTGCCATTCTATAAGGTGGTAAAGAAATAGGAGTTGTACGAGGGACTAAATCAATGGGAAAATCTATTTCTCGTTTTGGAGGTAAACCTGGAAGATCGTCAGGAAACACATCCAGAAAGTCCCTCACTACTGGTACATCCTCTAATCTCACTCCGCTACTACGAGTGATCGACTACATAGGCTAAGATACCCCTTCTGATCTGTTTTAAAGTAACATCGCGAGAAATGGTGAAATCAAACACAGAGGTGCTAAGCCTCAAGCTCTCCATAGAAGACCTCTTGTGGTCAGTGATCTAAATATCACCTCCTTGCGAGCAATCCATGAGCTTAGTTTGAGAGCAAGCTGATCCAAATCAGAATCACATCCAACCCCTTGAGATCTATTAATATCAAATCTGCTTCCATAACTTGGACCTCAATAGAAAACAAGCTACCCTTAAGCATCTGACTAGGCCATAGAGACGCTCCTGTGGGTGTGGCAATCTCCAAACCACATCCCGAAGGAGCTGGAATCATCGACTTGTCGCGACATACTCACGTGAAATAAGAGTGTGTAGCCACGAATTCGATAATTGCACGTGCATCGATCACCAAAAATAGATAATGTACTGTCTGCGTCGGGGTGCTTTGTGCCTCTGCACAGTCATAGCATAAACTCGCCTCACCAGTAGGTGGGTCATCCACTCTCTGTCCCACACCTCTAGCCGTGGTCTGGTTGTTGTCTGACGCCCAAAGGAACCAGGAGTGCGCCTGTTTGTGTTCCGGAGTCCTCGTGCCAATGCCGTAGGCGAGCACGTGAGATCATATGCGGCTAGATCTCGATAGGCGGTCCTCTGAAATGTCTGTGCCCATGTGAAAGCATATATTATCCGCAGCGGGGAGTCATCGTGACTCTCTTATGAAGCGTCCTGAAGTCGACGAGCTTGCCTCGGCTGCGGATCTCGAAAATGGCTATTGCCGCTACTCTTGTCGAAAATCCAGAACCATGTGTATGCCACCTCTCTCAGAGCACGCTCTAGCCCAGCACCATGTGCGTCCCCACTGGATCTCTCTTTGCCCAGAAGATCATTTAAACTACCTCTTAGATGATCCCACGTGGGGCTCCCCAAGGCAATCCATCGTATGATCAGCGCTTAGTCGGCGTATCGGGTGTCTCTCCCACCTCTAGATGGTGTCTCGTCATCGTCGTTGGATGATCGAAGCACGAGAGACCAAATCGACTCACTCGATCCATCGAGAAACCTCCTGCTCTTCTTGACCTCATCCTGACCAAATTGGAATAATCAGAATGTCTCTTAACTACGCTTCATTACTCGAGAAGCGTCATGCTACCACACAGTGAGCGTCTCGAGCCTCTAGCCTCTTGGTCTCGACAAAGAGGTGGGGAAATGAGCTGGTGTGGCAGTCTTGAACTATGCCCAGTATAGCGTCTCTAGTCCTCTCATTCGCACCACTTCCTTTTACTTACCCCGACGAGAAAACCGACTTTCGACTACATCTCATCAGGAAGGCTGCATACCTTCGTCCAATCTTCTACGTGTCATGGCCGAGGATAAAGCCACCATGGGATCAGTCTGAATATCAAGTACTCCTCGGTCTGAGCACGATCGATAGTAACACCCCGGTAAACCCAGCTCCTCTCTCAGTGATCGAGCCAGGCGCTCGATAAGATTCTCCTCATAAGTAGGTGCATCTAAACTTTCCACCGAAGCCTGCTGGGACCTACCTCTACCTCTGTGCGCCATCAGGAAGAAGAGCAACTCGGGTAAATGAAACGAGAATCAATTTCATGGATAAGGTTAGGAAGGTATACAAAACCTTTGTGGATGAGTTGCACGGCAATGTACAACCCAAGGGATTTGAAACCTAGGCTGTGCATTTGACAAGACCCAGGCAGGATGCCCTCCCGAGGATTCCGGGGTGGTGCCCCAGTGAAGTCTCTTTGTCTGATCACAGGGGAATATCGATGAAACCTGGCTTTAAGAAAGAGAGTAAACACGTACCATTAATATAATACCTCAAATATATAAAAGATCCTGACATTTCAATCCACAGCCAGGCTATCTTCTTTGTGGGTCCATAACCTAAAAAACACATAATAAAGACACATGAGTTAAATCTTAAGATCGGAGCATTACCCAGAGTGTTCTGAATTTAGAGGTACAAAGGAAAATACATAAGTCGATAAAATAAAAACCAGGATGGATAAGGTAGAATCTTGCGGTGTCGAAAAGTGATGTAGAAGATGGCGCGGTGAGTCCTACGACTGCACGGACCTAGGAAAGATTTAAAGCAATTAAAACGTGAGATAATAAATCTCGGTGAGTGGCATAATTTATAAGAAATAATGTTTTTATTTTTCGAAAATTCCTTCTCTCAGCAGACCTCAAGTCCACTCTTTTGCAAGGTTCCCCGTTTAGAATCATTTCACAAAACCCAAACTTATACCCAAGTCAACAATATTAAATTCATGCTAAAAAATTTAACTGACATTATTATTAAGAAAATTATAACCTGAATTTGTTCACAACATAAAAATTGAGCATAAAATATATATAATCATCATGTCGTCAAAATAATCATGAAAAAACAATAACCATAAATATTGAAATGGTTATAGCTTACTCAGAAACCAACAATGTACCATACCATATACCCATCGCTAAGCAGGTGGGATACCCGCCTCATGAACCTCAACCTCGAAGATGCGAGTAGTAATAATAATAATAGCAGATAAGCGAGTCGGGTAAGCCCAGGCCTCCACGGCCGATTGGAAATAATATATAACTTAGTTGGGTGAAACCAACCTCACACATTTGTGAAATAATATATTAGTTGGGTGAAACCAACCTCACGACAAGTGGCAAACCCGATGCACTATAATCTGAAATCTTGAATCGAACCTACGGTACTATATGAGTACGTATTTATAACAACGACACGGTATCCTTACTTATATACTTTTCAGCGTCTGTATTATAAATTTAAGAATTTATAAATTTAATTTCGACAACTTCGATCAAATATATTGATGAATTTAAATTCATCAATTCATGCAATCGAAATACCACGATGAAAATATTCACCATAGCAGATTTTAAGCACATAAAACTTTAAAAATATTTAACATGCTTAAAATCATAAAAATCTCAAAAATCCATTTCTTGAATCAATAAAATTTTCAAAGTGGTTTAAAACTTCCAATCCATGTACCCAAAATATTTAAATACCCTGGAATTTATCCATGAACTCGGTAAAATTTCCAAATATTTAAAATGTTGACAAAATTCACATGAAATGATAACTTGTTTATATAAACAGATAATTATATTTATGCATAACCAACCATTCGATCAAATAATATATATATATATATATATATATATATATATATATATATATATATATATATATATATATATATATATATATAAGATAATTAACCCCGATTATATATCATAATAATACCCCAAGCATTTAAAAAACATAAACCACTCACGGACTACGGATGCTCGTCACGTTTCCCCTGCGGGATCGTCTCGAGTGACATGAGTGCGCAGCAATATAATAAAAATACCATTTGGAAATCGATAACTTACATTGGGATTACTGAATGCGAGAATAATTTTTAAAACCATGAAACTATTGGGTGGACCAGGCGGTCGATTATACGGCGTGCCCTACGAGACCGGTACGAAAATTGGGGCTTTTCACGGAGGCTAATTTTTGAGAGTGAACCTTCCAGTAAATCATAAAATATCGATTTCCTGATCCAACTTCCAATTTTCCCTAATTTGACGAAGTGGTGCCCGATTTCGATCAACTTGTTCGGTAATTACCACCAAGTGACCCAATGAAAAGCCCAGCAACGGCGTCCATTTACAAACTTATCAGGAGCCCGAGACAAGAATACGGTACCCTTACCTTGGTCCAAAAGTTGCTGTGGTGGGCGGAAAACTCGATCCAACCGTCGGCAAAATTTGTTTTCATCGTATCTTTCAAACGATGAGGAATCTGCGAAAAAGGACCACGGGAATGAGTTCAGAGGGTCCAAAAATGGGGTGAGGGGGATATGGGACGGCCTGGAATGGGCAATGAAAGCCGTGACCAGGTGGCGGTACCATTCTTGTGATTCGGGTGTCGGTGACGGTTGGCCATGAAGTGGTAGGAAGGTCGCCTCACCTTGGCCTTCCTCCCTGGCCGGCGTGTGTGCAAGGGTGGTGGCCGGAATCGTCTCCCACGGCTAAAACCTGATTGGCCTAAAAACGGGTCAAAACGACCCAGTTCGAGGGTCCACGTGGCTGGGTACTCTCTTTGGCACCTTAAGTAAACTTATATAGAGCTAGGGTTGTTTTCCCGGTAAAACCCGGGTGATTTGGACCTTCAATAAAATGCTGGCTACATTTAAACTTTTTTCGGGCTATAACTTGTGCTCCGTGGGGTCAGTTTAGACCATTCAACCGTCCCCTTGAACTCGTATCGACGGGGCCTGCAGAAATGGTGTTTCAGTAAACCCAAAATTATTCATCCTTGAAAAATTCAACTTGGGCCCCACATACTTTTTTTGGTCAGAAACTTGGTCAAACTTAGTCAAACTTGGTCAAAGCGTGTTAAAAAAACATGTTATTTAGTGCAATTCGTTAAACCTACCCCATGAAAAATTTGGGTCCACGAATTCGTGCACGTGTCATGGAAGAGATGAGGGTGCGGCTCAGCATTTGGTCCCTCCAGCTCCCAGTCGCCTCCTCGAAGGCTAATTGGTTTCCTCAGGACCTTTAACTGGGATATTGTCTTGTTGCGAAGCTCCTTCTCTTCTCTACCAGAATCTGCACTGGCTGCTCCTCATAGAATAAGTCATCGCTCATTTCCGATCTCGGTGTCTCCCGACACATGTGAGGGATGAGATATACTTGCGTGGCATGGAAATGTGGAAGGCTTGTTATGGACTCGAAGCTCCTCAGGCAGAGTCTAATCTATAAGCCATTGGACTATCCTCTCGGCTTAATCTCAAAGTCCCGATGTAGCGAGGACTTAGCTTCTAAACTGGCGTACCATGCCCTTCAGGAGAGAGGCTTTGAAGTGCTACGATCTTCAACCTCATACTCAAGATCCTTTCTATGCTTGTCATATAGCTCTTTTTGCTATCTTGTTTGCTTTCAATGCACGTATAACATTAACCTTGTCCATTGTTGTTTGTCTGATCTGAGACCTAGTAATTTCCTTTCGTAGTCTCATTCAGACATAATGGAGTGCGACATTGTTTCCCATACAATGCCGGGTGACATCTCGATGCTTAATTATTAGATTTGTTGTTATAAGTGAACTCTTCCCAGTGAATGTCATTCCAATGTCCTTTGAATTACGATGCGCATGACCTCGGCTTATATCCTCTAAGGTGGAATGGTCCTCTCGGATTGTCCGTCGATGCGAGGGTGGCAGTACTCAAATTCAACTTAACACTGGATTCCTTCGCCAATCCCTTCAAAACCTCGAAGTGGTCATTGGATCTCTATCTCGGAGATGATCAACACTGGCACCCCATGCAAACTCACTACATGATTCGTAAAGAGTTTCGCTAGCTTTTGAGGAGAAAACTTCTCACGAATAGGTAGGAAATGAGCGGACTTGGTGAGTCGATCAACTACTACCCAAATGTCGTCATGTCTCTGAACTATGGGAGGGAGTTTGAATACAAAATCCATTGTAATGCGCTCCATTTCCATTGCGGGATGGGTAAGGGTTCTGAGAAGTCGAGTTTTGTCTCCTACGCCTTCCTTGACGGATAAACGCGGATACATACTTTCGGCAACTTCTCTTTCATCCACGACCACGATAATATTCCTTCGATTATGCGGTACATCTTGGTACTCTTAGAGTGCATATAAAGCGAGTATGGGCTTCCTCGATATTTGCCTTTTAACTCTTGATTCTTCGGAACACAAAACTAGAACCAATCAGAGAGGCTTCGTCATCCCCAATAGAAAATCAGGTGTTCAGCTTCCTCGACTTTCTTTCTCATGCTCATCAAATAGGGATCTTCTAGTTGTGCCTCGAATAAGATCTCTAGTATCGGTCGTAGTTGGAAACTAGAAAAAGTGCTCTGAAGCATGCATCCTCGACTCAACACCCGACTCTCGCAACCTTTCGACCATGATGGAAGTTGTATTGTTTGCATATAAGCGAAACTTTGTAGACTTCTTCCTCGAGGCATCCACATTGCATTTGCCTTACGGATGTGGTAGTCGATAGTGCGATCATAATCCTTAAGTAATTCCATCCACCTCTTGTAAAGTTTAACTCCTTCTAGGTAAACAAATATTTAAGGCTCTTATGGTGATAAATATCGACCGAGTCCTCATACAAGTAATCGCCTCGAGTCTTCAATGCGAAAATTACACTTGACAAGTTCCAAGTCATGAGTAGGATACTTCAGCTCGTGTTTCTTCAACTGTCTGGAAGCATACGCCACAACTCTCTTATGTTGCATCAACATGCAACCTAAACCTTGGAAGCTTTATGTTGCATCAACTCTCTTATGTTCGAGGTTCAATTTAAACCTCGAACCCCTCGTTGCCCTCTGGCAATGTCAAAACAGGAGCTGACGTCAACTTTTCCTTTAGTGTTTGGAAGCTTTCCTCACACCTGTCAGTCCACTCAAACTTTACTCCTTTCCTAGCCAAACAATGAAGTGGTCCTGCTATCTTTGAGAACCTTTCTATGAATATGGGGAAATACCCCGCTAATCTTTAGGAAACTTAGCAGATGCATCACTTAGGTAGTTGGTTTCTCCCGATTTGCCCTTTGCTTACACTTTAGGGATCCACATAAATGCCATCACTTGAAACCACATGTCAGTGACTTCGACTCGACGAAAACTCATTTCTTGAACTTGGCATAAGTAGTGCTTTGCCTTAAAGTCTATGACACCAAACGAAAATGTCTCATGCTCGACTACTTCTCGAGTACACACGAATATCATCGATGAAACGATGACAAAGCGGAGTCTAAGTATGGACGGAAGACTCGGTTCATCAAATCCATAGCTGGCGGTGCCTTGGTGATCGAAAGACATTGTTAAACTGAAAATGCCGTATCGTCACGAATAACATCTTGGGAGGAAGGGATGAAATATCAAATTCACAATCTTCTTTGATAATTTTCGACCTGTAGATCTTGAAGGAACACTTTTGAACCACAGGGCTGATCAAATAGATCAATCGAGGCAAAGGATATTTGTTACGAATGGTGACCTTAGTCGACTCTGTAGTCACATCTGTGACCTCGAGTATCATCTATTCTTAGCTACACAAAATAACTCTTGATGCTCCCAGGTGAAATCTTGGGCCTAATAAATCCCACATCCACAGACTCTTGTAGTGAGTCTTCCAACTCTTTCAACTCAGTAGGGTGCCATTCATGGAGTGCTAAAGAAATAAGAATTTGTCACGAATTGCCATCGATAGGAAAATCATTTCGTTACGGGGTAAACTGGAAGATGGGTCGGAAACACATCGAAAGTCCTAAGCTCTTGGTGCATCCTCCCAATCTCGCTCATTTACTCTACGGTGTCGACTATGAGCTAGATTACCCCTTCTGACCTTTACGAGTAAGCATCTAGCGAAATGGCGAGAAATTAAACTGAAGGTGCTCGTCTCCATTTCTCGATAGAAGACTACCCTTTGGTAGTCCGGTCGTGTAAATATCACCTCCTTGCGGAAGCAATCCATTGAAGCGTGGTTGAAGCAAACCAATCCATCCCGAATCATCAACCCCTTGAGATCTATTAATATCAAAATGCTTCCATAACTCGACCCTCAGTAAAGCAGCTTTGCCCAAACATCGACTGGGCCATAGAGACTCTCCACAATGGGTGTGCGATCTCAAACCACATCCTGAAGAGGCGGGTCATCGAGCTACGTCTGACATACTCCGTGAAATAAAAGAGTGTGTACTTAGGTAAATGAAATGCATGTGCATCGTCACGAAATAGATAATGTACACATCCTGACGTCGGGGGTGGCTGTGCCTCTGCACAGTGACGTAAACTACGCCTCTGGTAGGTGGTGGTCACTCTCACGTCCCCACCTCAGCCGGCCCCAGTGCGATTTGTTGTCTGTGCTAAAGGAACCACGGGTCACCACATGCAGTATCTAGTCCTCCCGTACCCACTAGCACGTAGGCGGGCAGGCACATGACCCTGAGACTCTGATGCGGCTAGATCCTCGATAGAATGAGTCCCTCTTGAAATGTCTGTCACTTGTGCTTGAAAGCATATATTATCATTAGCATGGTCCATCCCTTGACTCTTGCATGAAGCGTCCTGTGAAGTCGAGCGGAAAGCCGCCTCGGCTGCGGATCTACGAAAATGGCTACTGCCCATTTACTCATTGAAGTCGAAATCGAGGAACCATGGCCATGTCCTTTGCAGAGCACCTTTCTGTTGGCACCACGTTTGCCCCCATGGGATCCTCTGCTGCCCGATGATCCAGAGTTGAAACTACCCCCCTTAGATGATCCACGGCGGGACTCAGAAGAGCGATCCATCGTATGATCGCTTATACATGTATACGGTCGTCTCTCCTTTCCCAAACGGCGTTTCTCGCCCGCTCATAAATTAGGATGATGAACACGAAGGCTCAAGCTATCGGCTCCTCGATCCATTGAGAAACCTCTCTTCTTCTTGGGCCCCGTCATGACGAGTGGAGACCGAGAAATCAGATAGCTCTCTGAACTGCGGCTCCGTGCTCGGCTTGTCATCTTGCCACGGTGAGCATCCTCGAGCTCTAGCCTCTTAGTCTCAGCCAATTTTGGGAAGGAAACTCGGTGTGGCGGTCTTGGTATGCCCAGTATGGCGTCTCCTTGTCCTCTCATACGCCCACCACTTCCTTGCCTTTACCCACAGCCTGAAAACCGGCTATCCGGCTATATCCTCATCAGGACCACGCATATCTTAGGTCGAATCTTCTACGTGTCGTCTAGCCGGGGATAAAGCCACCATGGGATGGAGTGGAGCCATCAAAACCCACTACTCAGTCTACGGGCGATCAACGGTAACACGATAAACCTCCTCTCCCGGTGATACAGCCGAGCCTTCGATAAGATTCTCCCTCATAAGTAGGTGCATCGAACTTTCCAAAACTGTTTCAGGACTACCTCTCTACCTACAATGCGCCGTCGGGAAGAAGAACCTTTCGAGGCCGTAAACGATTGATTTCATGGATAAGGTTAGGAAGGTATACAAAACGAATGAGTTGCACGTGATATACATTGAGGGATTTAGAAACCTAGAGCTCGACCAAGTGACAGACCAGAGCCAGGATACATCGGGATTCCCGGGTGGTCTGGCCTGAGTGAAGTCCCACTTTATGCAATCCACAGGGAATATCGATGGAACCCCCTTTAAGAAAGAAAGTAAACACATGCATTAATATAATACCTCATATATATAAAAAGATCCTAGCATTTCGAATCCTGCAGGCCTATCTTCTTGTCAGGTCGTAACCCTGTTTCACACATAATAGAAGACTCATATGAGTTGTCTTAAGATCAAACATTCTAAGAGTGTTTGCGAATCTAATGGTACAAAGGAAAATACATAAGTCCAATAAAATAAAGATAGATGGATAAGGTAGAATACTACAGTTGTCGCAGAAAGAGTGATGTAGAAGTTGGCGCGAGGTAGGTCCTATGACTACACTGGACCTAGAGGTAGTTTAAAGATAAAGCGTGAGATAATAAATCGGTGAGTGGCATAATTTATAAGGAAAATAATGTTTTTATTTTCGAAAATTCCTTCTCTCGAGACCTCACGATCACTCTTTTACCAAGGTTCCCGTTTAGAATCATTTCCGCAAAACCCGAACTTATACGAGTCAACAATATGAAATTCATGCTAAATATTTAACCGACATTATTATTAAGAAAATTATAACCTTAATTTGTTCACAACATAAAAATTAAGCATAAAATATATATAATCATCATGTCGTAAAAATAATCATGAAAATACAATAACCATAAATATTGAAATGGTTATAAGCACTCGAGAAACCAACAATGTACCATACCATATACCGTCATAAGCCGTGGGATACCTACCTCCGACCCTCGACCTGAAGGTATCGGTGGTAATAATAATAATAACAATAGCTGGTCGAGTGGCCCGGAGCCTCCACGACCATGGAAATAATATATAGCAGTTGGGTGAAACCAACCTCCGCATTGTGGAAATAATATATAGCGGATTGGGTGAAACTGACCTCACGACTGCAGTGGCAAACCCGATTACTTAGCATGTCTGAGAATCTTGAATCGAACCTCACGAGTCTTATATAGTACATCAATTTATAACAACCAATGCGATTATCATACTCGAATATACTTTCCAACGTCTTGTATAATAAATTAAAATTTATAAATTTAATTTCAACGACTCGATCGAGAGAAATACCACAATGAAATATTCACCATATAGATTTTAAGCCTGTAAAACTTTAAAAATATTTAACATGCTTAAAATCATAAAAATCTCTCAAAAATCCATTTCTTAAATCGATAAATTTTCAAAGTGGTTTTAAAACTACTCAATCCATGTACCAAAATATTTAAATACCACAAATTTATCCATGTTTCAGTAAATTTCCATATATTTTAAAATGTTGATAAAATTCACATAAAATGATAATTTGTTTATATAAAAACAAATAATTATATTTATGCATAACTAACCATTCGATCAAATAATATATATACATATAAGATAATTAACCACAATTATATATCATAATAATACCCCAAAGCATTTAAAACATATAAACCACTCACAGACTACAGATGCTCGGAGTCCTGTTCCCTGCGAGGATAAGTTTCTAGAATCAGCGTGAGTGCACGTAATATAATAAAAATACAATTTAGGCTCCAAATAGCAACTTGGTATTAGGATGCCCCAAATGCTTAGAATAATTTACAGAACCATGAAACTATACAGGTGGACCCCAGGCAGATTGATTATACGTGTGCCCTATAGGCCGTTACCTAAAATTGAGGCTTTTCACGGAGGCTAATTTTGAGTGAACCTTCGATAAATCATAAAAATATCGATTTCACCAATCGACTTCAATTTTGCCTAATTTTGACAATTGGTGCCCAATTCCGATCCAACATTTTGTTAATTACCGTGACCCGAAAATGGAAAAGCCCAACCAGCGACATCCAAAATTTATAAACTTATATCAGCGGAAAGCCCAGTGACAGGGAACCTGACGATAACCTTACCTTGGTCAAAGTTCTTGTGGTGGCTAGAAAACTTCGATTAATGAGTCGGCCAAATTTGTTTTGATCGTATCTTTCAAGCGGTGAGGAATGCGAAAAGGACCACGGGAATGAGTTCAAGGTCCAAAAAATGGGGGAGGGAGTTATGGGGCGGCTGGAATGGTCGAAAAATGAAAACCGGTGACCAGGTGCGACCACCATTACGTCGTAGGCCGTCCGGGAGGCGTGCGGCGGTTGGCCGTGAAATTTGGTCGGCAAGGTCGCCTCACCTTGCCCTTCCTCCTGGTTGGCGCGTGTATATGGGTGGTGGCCGGAATAGTCTCCCATATTTAAAGCTTAGGTGGCACAGCAGATTAGCTTGACCCGGTTCGAGTCCGTGGGTCTTAGGGGATTTTTCTCGGGTTTTGGGGTTGGGTACTCTTTTTGGCACGCAAAACTAGGCTTATATAGAGCTAGGGTTGTTTTCATATAAAAACTCTGGACTGATTTGGACACTGATAAAATACTGCTGTTTGAACTTGTCAGGGCCATAACTTCTTAGGTGAGTCGGTTTTTACGTTGACAGGTTATGGTTCGTATTGTGAGGCCTACAAAATCAGTGTTTTAGTAAACCAAAATTGATAATCCTTGAAAAAGTCAACTTGGGCTACCTTATTGTTGGTCCAAACTTGGTCAAACTTAGTCAAACTTGGTCAAGCGTGTTAAAAGAAACTTTGTCTTATTTAGTGCGAATTAGATTTACAAGGATTGTTTCTTCGTTGTCTTGTGTTTACTTTTTGTTCTTCGCTGCGGGGATTGCATGTTCCAGTGGGCTTGAATTGTGATCAAATGGAACCCCCACATGAAGAGCAGCATAGTCAGTATCCAGTGGAGAGAAATCCAAACGCATATAGGTCCATGAGGGACTATAGAAACCCTCCATGGGTGAATGCACCCTCATGGATTGTACCTCCAACAAATGCACCATATGGAAATGCTTTACAGCCACAGTTGGAGACCACAAATTTTCATGGGGACGAAGCCTCCACAATATGCATCTGCACATTCATAGTATGCTTAACTTTGTCTCGGCCTTAACCACCATGACACCTCAGGTTAGACAAATTTGATGAACCTTAGCAAATTTGGTGGGTGACTTTGTGGAAGCGGTCGATCAATGCTTTCGATTAAGTCATAAAATTGATACTTTGTGGAAGCTTGATATTGAATGAGAGGTGATGGACTTCAAAATGGGAGTGATCATAAATTTGACAATCTGCGTGCTCAATTTCAAGGCTTACCCGATCAATGACATGTTTATCGGGGAAGAGAATCCAAAGGAAGAGTGCACAATTGACACCATTTTTGGGTGAATGACTCGGCTACGACGGCTTCGGGAGGAATTGATAGAGGAACCGGTAGAAGCACGAGGCTGGGATGACTAAGAAAATATGTGTTGTCTATGGGCCGTGGAGGAGAAAGATGAAATCCTTCCTTGACTAAGGAAGGCGAGTGGAAAGGAAGCGATGGAAAGCCACAAAAGCTTATCCCTACACACGGGCAATTCGACACATGAAACACTATTCTTTAGGCCATCCATCTACACTACCTGAAGCGATACTTTAGGAAGTTAGTGTGTAATTCAAAATTTTGCCAACTAAATCAAAGACATTAAGCGTTTACTTTCGTCTTGCATGGCCGCGGTGGATGGCTCTTCTTTGTTGGTTGATTTGGACCACACGGACCTCGGCCAATTCCACCGACTCCACTAGTTCCTCGACACCACGGTGAGGCTGGCGGTTTGAGTGGACTCAGTCTCCAACAAGTTAGTAAGTTCACTCACTTTTTGTTTTGATTTTGATTTTATTTTATTTTATTTTGCTTTATTCAATTTTTCTCTTTATATTTTCTCTAATTTTAATAAAATCTTTGTTTCTAGCTTATTTTTCATTTTATGTATTTTTTTTTATTTTTTATTTTTTTAATTTTTTAATTTTTTCCTGTGTTTATTTTTTGCGGTTTATTGTCAAATTTTTGCGCGGGGAGGTCCAAGTTCGAGGAGGAAAGGAGCCCAGATAAATTTCTCGAACCAAAACAATTTTGCAACCCTGAAATTTATAACCTTGTAGAGCTTATGCAGCGGTCGATTTGGCATGTCTTGAAACAGCGACTCTTTAATAGCATTTTGTCTTTTATATATAAAAAAATTCTTTTCTTATATATATATATGTAATTGTCTGCGAAAAAAATTCAAAAAAATCGCAACATTGAGAAATTTTCATGACCCCAATCCCCGTCTGCGGCTCCCATTTGTTTTGACCATAACTTTTTTATCCAAACTCTGTTTTTGGAGATTTTGGTATCATTGGAAAACTTAGAGAGTGTAGAATCTAAACATAGCCAAAAAGAACACTTTTGAAATTATGATAAAGGATTAATTTTCAAAATGCTCAAACTGGTCACTTTTTTCCTCTCTTTTCTTCTTCCAACTTGTTCATTTGAAGCCCAAATAGAGTGAATATGGTCTTAGTGGAAAGCTTACGAAGTCTCCTATCAAAAAATGGGTACATTTCATCAAGGAGGTATCACTTCCTCCCTTAAATTTCCATTTCATGACCACATTGAGGACAATGTAGAATTTGGTTGGGGGGAGAGTTAAGGAAGGAAGTGTTGATTTATGTTTTGAGCAAGTCTATTTTTTGTTAAGTTGAATGGGTTGCTAGTCAGCTTTTTTTTTTTTGCAATATAATGCATGTTTTTTTTTAGTTTCTAGTTCATGCTTTCAGTTTCTGATTTTTAGAAAACTTTTTTTTTGTAATGCCTAGCTTGCAGTATGAGAATTTGAAATTTTGTCCCAATGTTGCTGATGTTAGAATGGTGTTATGCTTAGTTGAGTTGATAACATGTTGAAATTCTTATGGTATTCAACCTTTTTTCTTCCACATTAAACAAACCACACACTGTGCACATTAGATTTCATTTATAGGCTGAAAAACTACTTTGCCTTCTTAGCCCTGCAAAAGTCCAGCCTAGTGCCTTTGACCACCTTTAATAGGTTAGGAACCCCCTGAATAAAAAGAAAAAAAAGACGATAGGTCTTTCAAAAAAATAAAAAGAAAAGAAAAGGAAAGAAAATTTGTGGCATAATATTTGAAACCACAGAAACACAGTCGAGGGTATATGGCGAAAGTCTTTGGGCTGATGCCACGAAACAAATTGGTTGAGTCAGAGCTTTGTGCTGTACATGGAGTGAATAGGCGAGTTTATCAAATTGTAGGTGTTGGAGTTTTGAACTCATTAAAATTAGGAGGTGAGAAACTTGAAGAGTTAGTGGTCAAAATATCATATGACGATGCCTAAACCTTAATTGGTTGGGAGTCATCGGTGGACCCTCGTTACATGGACACTTGTGAGTTCGATACCCTCAGCATTGCACCCCTCTTACAAAAAAATGAGTTGTGGAATAAAAGTGGGTCCTGATCTATTGAGGTTGGTTAGTACGCTAGGTTTGGAAACGAAGAGCTAGGTTGGGTGGAGAGGACGTTGACATATTATTTTGAAAACTAATCAAGCTAACACTTGGGTTTTTTGTGGAAGAAGATGTTAAGGTTGGTTCTCATGAGTTGACCGCAGGTTTGATACTTGGTTTGCATAGCACACTCTTCTGAGATGGTCATTGGATAGGACTTTTTGATAACTTCTTGGCTGAGGTTGGGTTTATCCACTTGATGATTTTGAAAACCATTTTGTGTAGATATATTTATAGCTCATCTTGCCTTTATTTTCTTTTTCTTCTTTCATTGCTAAGGGGCCCCAGCAATGTGTCGGTTGGGAGTGTGATTACTACTCGAAATAGTCTTGTTCTGTGCTTATTATCTGGTTTTGGCTTTTGTGTAGTAATCATACTAATTAACCCATTTGGCATGTGCAGGATCTATGAGAATACTAATCGCATTTTGTGGCAAATTTTGTAGTTTGCAAGTAATCATGCAAAGTTTTGAGTGTCGACCAATCATGGAAGAAGCGAGATGAACTCGGTACGCGGGTTCGAAACCCGAGGAAAGAAAAGAGCGAATCAAAGCGAACAGCGACAATTTCTGAGAATTTGCGAAAATTTGTGACAGCGCAAGTACCTTCTGCCAGCGTTCACCCGTCTGGCACTTTGACTTTTTGACTTTTGGTTTTCTTCTTATTGTCCCCACGTAATAGCTTTTTGCTTTGGCTTTTTGGTATTTTTGTATTAGGGGTTGGCTATAAAAGCCCCCACATGAGACATTGTAAGCAGTTTTAGTTTTTGGAAAGGAGACCTTTTGCTCATTAATAAAAGTTTTTGGGCGGCTTTCAGCTCTTCAGATCTTTCTCATTTCTCTCATTTTCCCTCACTTTCTACATCCACGCCCCAGATCCCAGGCAGGCCGATTGGGATGAGACCAAAGTCGGAGTACTATTACTCTTATACTATATCTTTTGGAGCTCTCATTGACTGTTCTTTCGATTTGTACTGTGCACGGTAGTGTACAAACAATTTAACGTAATAACAAAAAATCATTTATACATATACAAGAACTACTGCTGGGTGGTGTCCTTAAAGTCTATACACCTTATCTGAGTCATTTACCCATGCAAAGACTTATACGAGTACATTTCTAATACAAAATTTCGGAGATTGCGAGCGTGGCCCCAGTAGCTTTTTATCTACGGTCGACCTGCTTTGCGATGTGGAATGTCACGTCCTCCTAGCCTCCGCCCGATTTTACAGTTGAACACCGGGTGCTAAGCTTTTCTGCGCTTAGTGGGAACATAAGCATGGACAACCACCCAATGGCGTATCCTGACTTATACATATGCATATTATCTATCTATACATATTTATATAACTTTAGTACTATCACATCTCTACATTTCTATTGCATGTTAATCTTTTCTGTTACATATTCTTTATCTTTGGCCTATCTTTATACTTTGCATATTCCTATACTTGTCATGTGTTTATCTTTCACGCTTGTCATATGTCTTTTTCTTCTTTCGGTTCTATGTCTTTTATTGCATTCTTTGTACTATTAAGTATATCATATCATTCCTTATCTATCACAAATACTTTGCCTATTTCTTGTCCCTTGCTTATATCGTATACTTGATCTATTTCATCTTATTTCTTGTATCATATTCTTTCTGAGAGTTTCTAATAGCACACCATGTCTCGTATACTTTCATATAACCTATCTTAATACTATCCTATCGTTTATCTACATTCTTATACTTTTCATATCTTGTTCTTTCATATGTTAACACTGTCTCTAGTCTTTTTCATGTTGTAAGTCATGTCTCTATTCTATGTCTTTGGCATATGTTATATCTATACTTTTCATACATACATATTCATACTTGTACTATCGCGTACATTCATATTCTATCTATCATCTACTTTGTGCTTTCATATACTTTCATTACTTTTCTTGTGTTCCTTATACTTATTTTCATATCAAAGTTATCTTGTACTTCTTGTTCTTATGCTTGTCTATACTTTCATCGCATGCTTGATTGCTATGCTTCACGTATCATGTCATATATTCTATACATGTCATTTCCTTTTAGGTTTCATCTGCGATACCTTAGAAGCGGATACGGGAAACTATGTGTGCAGAAGGGTGCTATCCTTTGTGCGAGGCGTGATCTACGTCGATTAATGCAAGAGGTATCATCAACGTGCGAAGGCAGATGACCTATGCCATATCTTCATCGGTGCCGAAATACTATCAGCTGTCGCAGACGGTGATTTGATTGTGTGGTGACCCTTGCGGGACCCTTTGATCAACGGGATCTATGTCATCGACGAATGGGGCCCTCGATATACGTACATGAATATCGCTGTATAGTATCTTCCTATAGGCATGCCTATCTATCCCTACCCGAGGTTCTGGCAGATGATCGACTTTATTACATTTTACGTACATATCTCATGTGAATATATTGTTATCATAATTGCTTATGCATATATCTTATCATTACTTTACTCGTATTAGTTCTCATATACGTAGTTTCATGTCGGTTCTGCATATATCTACATAATACGTATATTCATATCTTTTTCTTCCATTTAGTTTTGTCTATCATATAGTATCAATGCATCTATGCATTCTTGTATTCATATATTCATATATGGCTTTCTATATTCATATCTCTTTATATCATTTACGTATTCCTGTCATGTCTTCATCTATTCATATACTTTCTATATTTCTATCATGTATGCTCTTACTTATTCATATATTCATATCGTATACGCTTATATTCATATACTTTTCCATATTTCTTACTACGTCATGTCTTTCTTATGCACATCATTCATGTACATATACTTATTCTTATGCTTTGTCATCTTTTTTACTTATCTGTCGTTCTTAGCATTACGCATTTCTATCAGGTGTTCTAGCATGTTCCATCTTATTCATTTGGTATAACTATCATATATTCCTATCATTTACATATTCTGTCATGTCTTTATCCCCATTCATATACTTTCTTTATTTATCATGTTCCATCTATTAGTTCATGTAATGATCATATGTTTATATAATCTTATATTCATGTGCCTATCAATTGTGCTTACTTTTAGACTATACGTATCTTATGACATATCCTATCATATCTTATCATATCTTATGACTTATACCTATCACCATCTTATGACATATCCTATATTAATATCATATTAATGTTTTATGAACATATCTATACATATTACATTTTCTATATTTTCCTTGTTTCATAGCTATTACATATAGCACTTCATATACTTATAGTATGATGTTAATATGAAATCACACCTCATTCATATATTCTTATTCCTCTATGAATCCTATTTTACTTAGGAATTGGAATCAATCCATTCGGATCATCAAAATAAAGTTATGGCATTTTTTATGCCAGCTAGTCATTCTGGAATTTTCTAGGGACAGTTTGTATTACTCATTTTTTCCGGGGTCTTAACTGTATTTTGACACTATGTCCTTATACTCATTTAAATCTAAGGTGCTAAGGGTTGTTAACTGGAATCACCCAATTCGAACATAGGAACTCTCAAATTACGTCGAACAACCCGGACTTCTCTATGTTCAACACTGAAACCAGAATTTGGTTTGCACATGATCCCACTTCAGAGGTGGATTGCAGGCCACTTAGAGTCATAATTTGACGTGTCTATTTCTATATGGATGGTTTCCTTGGGAGTCTATTTTAATTGGCCACTTGAATCACTCAAATCGGATAAGAAATGAGCAAGTTATGACCAAAATACAAAAACTGGTCAAAACTGGGAAAACAGAACAGAGGTGTACCGGTACACCCCTAAAGTGTACTGGTACACTTTGGCCAAAAACGACCAGAATACAATGTGTACCGGTACATGTTCAAAGTGTCTGGGTACACATGACCAGGAATGCCCGAGAATGTGTGTTTTCTCCTTTTTTCATGCCCCTTTCATCCATGGATCACTCCTATGCTTCCTACACACATCAAAATCATTCCATATTGCTCTTATAACTCTTTTCTACTCATTTCATCTTTCAATACTTATCTTATTTCAAAAACATATCATGAAATCCTTCAAAACAATTTTTAATATGGGTCATATCCCATACATGATCCAAACATAGAGAGTTGTTAGGGTTTGTTCTAAGCCCAACTAAATCCTACCTGAAATTTAACCATGAATTCAACCTAACAAGAATTCCTTACTTATCTTATTCCTTGTGGGTTTTACCAACCTTAATTTCAAAATCAAGGTTAAGATGCAATTCAATCAAAACCCTAGATTTGGAGACAAACCTTCCCAATCATATAAACCTTACAATTCCATGTGATCCATACAAAATCCAAAGTTCCATACCTTAGCTTAATCTTGGCTTGCTTGAACTTCTCTCCTTCTCTTCTTCTCTTCTTCTTCTTCCTCTTCCTCTTCCTCTTCTTTTCTCTTTTCCTCCTTCTCTCTACGGTTCTCTCTCTCAAAATGAGACCAAATGTTTGGTCTTATCCATGGGTTTGTTAAGGCCATGTTTGTGACAATAAAAAACCCATTTTTGGCTTCTTTTCCCATTTTGCATAACCTTTTCCATTCTTTATTATTTCTATTCTATCTTTTCTCTATTTCCATAATGGCATATAACTTATTTATTTATGTCATTTGGCATATAACTTATTGATTTATGCCATTTATGTCCTCAAGTGGTAAAAGACCACTTTACCCTTGTCTCTAATATTAATTCCGGGTCTTTGTTTTATTTTCCAAAAATTCCCATTTAGCTTTTAATATACCCTAAACAAGTCCGAAAACTGCTAGGGTATATTTCGGGGTGTTACATTCTCTCCCTTTCTCACTAGCAAACACCCTCCGAGGATGACAACTCGGAGGATGAGTGCTAGAACCTCTTTCTCCTTGAAGAAGAAGGCTACTTTGGAAAGGATCTAAGGCGGTACGAGGGTTTTCCCTACGTGTTTTCAACGGTGTCACTTCATAGTACTTTTCTCCCTTTTTAACTTTAGGTCTTGATCCCTTTTGAGTCACCTTGAATGGTTATTACTTAGTAAGATTTTGGGTTCATTGGATGCTTAATGTTAGATCCATTGATGTTCTTTAGTTATCATTTATGAGCCATTGTGAGGTGAGTTAAGGTGACTTGTGTTTAACTGACCAGAAACCTTAATAGCCGAGTGGATGCCATTTCTGAGATGGTGTGGGAGTTCAATTTTTATAGCGAAATGAAGATCAGGTTCGGGGGAAAATGATATAGGTCATCCTCCCCAACCTTGAGAAAGACCTGAAATATAGTTGCTCTAGGGACTCCCAGCTCTAGTGACCTAACACTTTAAGGAGTTTTATTTTACATTTTATTTCATTTAATTTTCAGTTTCCAAACATTAAACCCCACTGTTTTGACCAAAAACCCTTAATCCAAACCAAATTCACCAATTTGAACCTCACTGCAAGTCATTTGTGCGAAGAAAACCCATCCCTGTGTTCGACTCTAGAGCATTTATCTTTGCGGTAGCTATGTACGACGGGAGGAGAGAAATTAGGTTGCATAAATTTTGTTGATTACGGACCACCCTCCCAGGTACCACACAAATCATTCGCTCCTCTATCTATGGAGTGCATTACAAATGTTTCATCACGTTCATTGATGATTATTCCGTTATGGTTTTTCAAGCTCATTTGTAGAAGTATGGCTTTCAAAGCTTTCCAAAGCAAAGTTGAGCTGCAGGAAGAAAGATGAAAGTGATTCATTATGATAGGGTGATGAAGATATTATGAGGTAGATATAGTAGGACCGCAGGACCATTTAGAGTACCTTCGGGGAATGTGGCATTGATGCTTAGTATATAATGTTTGGTACTCCTCAACATAATAGGATTGTGGAGAGAATGTCCTTCACACTTCTTTTATGGTGCGATGTACATGCTTGTTATTTTCCTCGGCTTACTTTTGAGTTCTTATGGGGTGAGAAGGTTCAGCTATGACTTATATTTTGATCTAAGTGCCTAGTAAGTATGTTCCTAAGACTCCATATGAGTTATGGTCATAGAAGAAGCCTAGTCTTTGTCACTTCCATGTTTGGGGTTGCAATGTGGAAGTGAGACTATACAACCCGCAATCCAAGAAACTTGATCTAAAAACCATTAATTGGAATGCTTCTTTGGTTGTGTGTGGAATCAAGAGGTTTAGGTTTTTATTTGCCTATGCTTCACTAGAGTGATTGAGTCATATCGAGCTATCTATTTTGAGGATGATATTGGTACAAGACAAGGGCCAAGAGAAATTGTGTTCAAAGAACACATAGCTTTTATTCCTTTACTTTGTGCCCGACTCAGATCTACAACCTATTGTTGATTGGCATCGATAGTCATTGCAGTGATGAACCAATTGAGGATGTAGATCCAATAGCCCTAGATGTAAACCTAGTAGCCCCAAATGTAGTCATGGGCATGTACCAGCAAGGAAGGTGAGAGGGCACGTAGGCCACTGTAATTTTAGATGACTACATTGTCTGCGGGAGCATGAGTATGATGTGGGTGATGTATTAATCCAGACTACCCTCTGAAGCCATTGTTAATCCTCAATCCAACTTACGAGATCGATGCAATGAAGATGGGAGTAACTTCCATGTGCATAATAAGGGTGTGGGTTTTGTGGTTTTCCCAGTGGATGCGAGATTTGTGGAGTGCAGTGAGTGTTGAGACCAGCGCGATGCGAGACGGGTAGGGGATATAGAAATAGTTTAGTGGCTAAGGTTTACAATCAATAAGAAGGTATTGATTTAAAGCCTTCTCTCCTGTGTCCACTAAAGACTCTCTACGCATTATTATGGCTATAATGACTTATTTTGATTTGGAGTTGCATCAAATGGATGTGAGGACAACTTTCTTGAATGGAGACTTAGTTGAGGATGTTTACATGTCTCAACCTACCATTTTTAAGGAGGTTGGTAAGGAAAACATGGATTGTAAGCTCTAGAAATCCATTTATGGTTTAAAGCAAACTTTTAGGTAGTGGTATCTCAAGTTTGATGAAGTTGTCACCACCCGATGGTTGTAAGGAAGACATCGTCGATCAATGCATATATATGAAGGTCGATAGAGCCAAATAAATATTCTTGGTTTTATATGTTGATGATATTTTGCTTTCGACCCGGTAATCTTGACATGTTGGTTGAGACAAAACAATTATTGTTTAGCCATGTTGATATGAAGGATCTTGGGAAAGCGTCTTATGTCTTGGGCATACAGATACTTCACGATAGACCTAGTGGCATTATGAGATTGTCTCAACAGACGCATATTGAATGCATTCTGAAAATGTTCAATATGCAATCATGTTCTTCTGATAAGGCACCAATTGTAAAGGGTGACAGATTTTCCAAAGGCCAATGTCCTCATAATGATATTGAGAGAGATCAAATGGCTTGACCCACTTATTCTTTATTTGTGGGCAGCCTGATGTATGATCAAGTATGCACACGATCTGATATTGCTTTTGTTATCGGTGCGTTGGGTAGGATATTTGAGTGATCCTTGTCAAAGCCATTGGAAAGTGGCTAAGAAAGTTTCGAGCTATCTTCAAGGTACCAAGGATCTCCTGTTGACATATTGGGCGTCTTGACACTGCGAGGTGGTTGGTTCTTGATGATCCACGATTATGCGGCTGCGTGGATGATAAAATGTCCACTTATGGTTATATTTTTATGATGGCTGAAGGAGCTAATTTGTGGAAAAGTGTCAAGTAGAAACTTACAGCTTCTTCGACTATAAAGGTAGAGTATGTGGCGTGTTATGGGGCTACGTCATGATATGGTTGCGGAACTTCATTTCAGCTTTGGAGGTTGCCTCCATTTCTAGGCCGGGTTGAAATTGTTATGTGATAATTCTTTATCACGAAAATCGGGTTGCTTTCGAGTTTTGATTTATTCTCTTTTATCTATTTGTAGTGAATTTGGTTGTTGTTTGGCATTGTTTATTGTTTAGATACCTTGAGCTAAACTAAAAGCTTTGAAAAGAACAAAAGAAGGGTATGTTGTGTGTTGAAGTGTAAGACTCGAAATTTCCAATTTATGGAAGAGGCCAAAATGCAATTTCGATCAAAAAGCTAAAATTTTCTAGATCTCGGATGACAAAGCGGATTTCAGTTAGGTGTCTACGAAATCTAGCTAACACGTCAGTGCGAGGCTATCGAAAATTGCACGTTTTCGAGGACATCGAGTTTCGGTCTTGAAGTAAGCAATGTGTTATTGAAAAAAGTCACACCTGAACATATACTCATGTGACACATGTTGCATGAGTAGAGATGATGGAAATGGATGGCGGGAATGGTGCCAAATGTAGAAAATCCAGCTTGAGGACATAGATGGCATTATAAATTGTTTTTAAATGAGGAAAAGACAAAATCTTGAATAATGGTGGTCTTCTTCCTTAGTAAACCAAACGAGTGGAACAGAGGAAAAGGTCACGTGGCCGAAATGGAGTTTTAGAGTGAGAGAGAGACTTCTCTCTACAGATTCCACCTGTGATCAGTAGTCGAGAAATTCTTGAACAAGAAAGAAAGTCGCTCAATGCAGTGAGGCCTACGCGTGGGCTCCGGTTTTAAGGAGTTTCGACAAAGCTTCAAGTGGTGAGGTTCGTCACCTTGAAGTTACTGTTCGTGTTTTGTGGATGTTTCGGTTGGTTTGAGGCCTTGAGCGATCGTTTGATCGATCTAACTGGAGATAGAATTGTAAGGAGGCCACAGAGCAGTTTTGAATGGTCGTGTGATGCATGGACTATTTGGGGCCTTGGGTTGTGCTTTGTCTTATAAATCATGTGTTAGTTTTGTATGGTCGGAAATGGCCATGAAATTCGGGTTCACAAAGTGAGCCAGATGATTAGATGATTGAGGCGAGTGAAACGGGAACAGGGGTTTTCTTGTTCACATGAATGGTGTTCACGAGAAATATTTTTATGAAATAAATGTTTGGTTGAGTAATTCAAATGTCAATTGTTCGTGGTTTGTTGGGTATGCAGAGCTAATTTTTTGTGTAATGGATTGTGAAATTACATAACATGTTTGTGTGATTAAATTATGTAAATGTATATCATGTTATATATATATATATATATATATATATATATATATATATATATATATATATATATATATATATATATATATATATATATATTTGCATGTCTTATAGTGTATTAGATTGGCATCATGCGTTAGTATGCGTTAAGAGCCTTACTAAAGCCGGCTAGGAGTGAGTGCATGAGGTGGTTTCTTGAGGTATTTTCGGAGGTTTGACTAAACGTATGATTACATCGGGTGTGTCCATTACAATATCGGAGGGTAGTCCATAAAATATCAATTGTCGGTCGGCTCGAATTGATATACATCGGAGGTTGTCCACTAAATAGATAATCGGAGTCGGTCCACTACTTATATCGGAGGGTTGTCCCGCACTTAAAAATAAAATACCTTTGTTTTGAAAATAAGGTTTCTCATACATGGCCAAGCGGGTGTGAGGGGAGTCGGTGAGGACTCGGGTATGAAGTTGGTCATGTGTAGACATTCAAGTAGGATCACACATTTACTTGAATGTGTGTTTTCATTGGAGCATTACATATGCACTTAGGTGAAGAGTAACCGTTTAGGGTGATTAAATCTTGGGCGTAAGCTGTGCCTTGTCGAGAATTATATTGGTTGGTCTGAGGGCGCACGAGACGGCTCATCCTAGAGGCTGAGCGGGGTTGTGGCTTTGGTGTTTTATTATGTACACATGTATTAGAACTCTATAAGTTTAATATATGTTGTATAAGAGTAAATTATTAACTCTTGAAACTATTGAATATAGTTGGGATTTATTTGGATGAGTATTGGTTTATGGGCCCAAGTGGCCGTTTTTACTCATGTTATGTATCATATTGGATTGTTTGGGACATGTTTGTTCTTGGGTAGAGCTCCCCGTACAAAGGAGACTCTGCCTGATTTTCGTGAGAGATGTCCAGTCACCCGACATTCACGAGTGTTTCTACAGGTTGACGGGTAGTCAACGTACCCTCGATTCTTGGGGCGTCACAGCTTGGTATCAAAGCATAGGTATACAAATACCTAGGGCTTGAGGGCCTTGGGCTTAGGCCATAGTCATGTAAGAACATCATCACTTGGTAGGTTTAGGTATGAGATTACCTAGAAAGGCACGGAACAAAACTAGGACACTGCATGTGTGTTTTGTGTGTGATCATGTAAATTGATGAATG